>CAUDNR010003335.1:60852-76596 GCA_958430865.1 Entrophospora sp. SA101
TATTTATTAATAAAAAAAAGGAAATAAATAAATCAAATAAATCAAATGTATGTTGTAGAAAATATTCTATGAAAAAAAGTTATTACACGAAATTTACTTAGTCTCTATTTCTTAAGTGTATAACAAAATTCGGAATTTCAAAATTCCAAGGCTCAGCCAATTTTCAGTTTAAGAAAAAACCAGCTGATAAGTTTTGAAGCTTGAGTCATGAACAATAAAACTTATCAGTTAAATTTTTTAAAATAATATAATTTTTTTTTATTTTAGTATTTTGAAGTTGACCAATTGTTACTATAAGCAATTAATGATTATAGATGATCTGAACCGTAAGATCAACTAATTAATCTTTTAATCAGGCCAGTTCTTGGTTATATTCTTCCCCAGCCAGTAAATTGACCAAAAATCTTTAACTTTATGGTGATTCTCTCATTTTTTTTTTTTTTTTTCTAGTTCTTCTGCTACATCTCTTTGGTATTTTTTCACCATTTTTTCTTTTCCAATGGTTTCAGCTTGTTTCTTTTTTAATAAAAATTTTATGAAAATTTGAATTATTGATAAAATTAGACCAAGTCCAAATGAAGCAAAAAATAAATGGTGTTGTCAATTTAACTTTGTGACTTTCCTGAATTGGCAAAATATTTTTTTGTTTATCTCCTTGAAATAACTGATGATTAGTTTGTTTAGCATGAATATATTTTTCAATAATTTTATGGCCTTTTTTTTGAAGTCAAGTGCTAATCAAAAATTTCAAAACATCATCTGCAAGCACTTTTTCAATTTCTTGTTTTTTTTGAAGTTGTAGATTTCTGCTCTTTTTTATTTGTTTTTCTTCTGAAGTATGGCCTTCCAATTCTTTTAAATCAACTGCACTTTTAAGTTTTATGGCCAGTCTTCTTTATAATTCACAGCAGCAAAAAAAATGTAATATGTGCCAAGTCTATCTCATTAAAAATAGGGATCAATAAAATTTTTTCCATCCTTGATCTTCTTAAAAAGTTTAATCAGCTTGGATTTTTCATTCATCAAATAAAATAATGAGATTTTTGTAGCCAGCTTCCTTAATTGCCCATGCTACTAAACTGAGCTTGTGTCTATCCCCCAAAATTGAAAAATTGGCAAAATAATCTTACAAAAGAAAAGAACAGAAATACAAAAAGGTTATAATTTAGAAAAAGAAGAAATTGAAAGAATGCTTATGAATGATATTTTGAAATTCTCAGTTAACATTTGAATTCAAGAAAAAAGGGCGTGGAAATTAGAGCAAGCCTGCCATAAAATTGTTGAAGAATACATTCATGCTAAACAAACTAACCAGCAAGCATTTCAAGGAGATAAAAAAAAAATAAACCATTCAGGAAAGTCATAAGTTAAATTGATGGTGCTCTTTTTTTCTCATTTGGATTTGGCTTAATGTTATTAATCAATTGAATATTCACAAGATTTTTAAAAAAGAAGTCAGCCAAAGAAGAAGAAAAGGAAAAGTGAGGAATAAAATAGTTGAAACCATTGAAAAAGCATAGTGAAAAACACCAAAGAGATGTAGCAGAAGAATTGGGAAAAAGGAGAAAATGGCTCCAAAGTTAAGGATTTAAACCTACTAGCTGGAGAAGAATATAACCAAGAATTAGCCCAGTTAAAAGACCAAATTAGTTTAATTGATTTCAATCAACATAATCATGAAAACCCAGAGTTTATGGAAAGAAAAATTAAAGAGATTTACAATAATCCTCATAACAAAGAACTTATTGAAAAGGGGGGGATTTCCTGACATTTGCTTTAAAATTAGCCAGAACCAAGCCTTAGAAGAGGCCTTATTACCAGCTTTTGATACACTGAATTATTTAATAAAGAAGTGGATTTATCAAAATTTATTCTCATTGCTACTACTTCTGCCTATGAAAGTGAAAAGTTGTCAAACCTTTACTTTCTTGTTTAGGTTGGATTAATACAGATACTACTCAACCAAAAAATTTTTCTTGGGTAAATATTATTAATAATTTTTAGTCCTTCACTTTTAATTAATAAGTCTTGTCACTGGTCCCAAAAAAAATTGTAATGTCAATTTTTACTACTGATTTTACAAATTACCTTTGTTTTGAATGCATATTTATTATTCCTTACAATCACATTTCATTTAATTCCATGCTTAAAAATTTTGAACCCTAATACTTGGTGATGCAAATGTTCACTTTGCCTGGTTTTGTTGCAACATGCATCAAACAAAAACAACCATTGAAAATACTTATTAATATGATGTTCATTTTCTTAGCTCTCAATAATTTTAGCATCCTAACACTTGCCATTGTGTTAATTGCTTCCAACATGTAACTTTAGCAGCTAAGTATATAATATAAAGTTTGTGCACATTTAGGCAAACTTATTTTTTCATTCCTACCATCTGACAACAAAAGCCTACAATTAATCTTGGAGAACCCATTTTTTTTTTCAAGGCAAAATTGTGAACAATCAATAAATGCCAAAGAAAAAAAATGTTTGTATTATAATATTTATTTTAATTAAATTAATTTCTAATTATAAAAAAAAATTGTCTAGTAAAATTATAATATATATTGTACATTATCTAATTAAAACATAATAGATAATTATAATTGCTATTATAATGAAAAAAGTCAAATAACATGAAAACAGGCTATCTTGAGATATTGACAATATCTTTAATTTATCCATAGTACCACTTAAATAATTTCTAGTATTGGAATATTGGTCAGACTAAGTAAGAAGTGAAAAAATAAAAATTTAATAAAAATTAAATTGTATAGAAAAAAAGGTTTTAGTTATTTTACAAACCATTGATCCAACTAAACTATTTGATTCTTTTACTGATTCACCAATACTCAAAGTAATCTAAAAAATATATTTATAATCTTTAAAACTTTAATAGCTTTCTTTTAATGTTAGTTAAAACTTTATTTTTGTGTACCTCTTTTAACAATCTCACTTTCCCTGTTAAGCCTTCTATTTTCTCTTCATTCTGGCTTTCTAAATCTAAATATTGAAAATTTGAAGAATCTGAAGGCTTCGATTTAGAGCTACCTCCTTTAAGATTACCTTCTGTTGAATCAGTTTTACCAAATAGTGCTGAGCGATTTTCTCTATAATTAAGACTTTGATTATAACCACTATTAAATAATAACAAGGTTATTGTTATTGTAATGACAAATATTACAAATATTTAAAAAGGTGATAAGTAAAGTAGTTGTCATTAATTACGCTATCGGATGCCTTCCTTGATTCATTATTTAATTTTTTTTAATTATTTTTTAATTGAAAGATTTACATCATTGTTATCTATTTATTGTTCAAAAAATCTGCACAAAAAATTACGAATTTTAGAAAAAGATCGTGATAGTGAACTTTCAGATAGATATAAAAATTAAATAAAATATGGAAACCAAAGCGGCTCCCGTTACTGAAAGTTCAACTACTAAAAAATCTAAGAATGCTGATAAAAATGAAGCAAAAAGACAAGCAAAGCTAGCAAAATTTGCTGCAAAACAGGCAAAATTATCAGCAACTTCAAAAGTAGGATAAAATAAACAATTAAAATTCATCATTAATTATATCTGATAATAATCAATGATTCATAAATAGGCGAGTGAAAATGAAAGTAAAAAAGAAAAAAAGTCCAAATCTGATAAATCCATTACCAAAAATGAAAATGAATTTATTGATGATGTCCCTCCTGGACAAAAAAAAGGTTTTTGCTCTTTCCTTTGATCTTTTTTAAAAATTTGAATCAGATGATATTTATCTTCTTTTAAAATATATCACAGATATGTCCAAGCCAATGGCATCAAAATATAACCCAAAAGCTGTAGAATATTCCTGGTATACTTGGTGGGAAAAAGAAGGCTTTTTTGAACCCGAATTTGACTCTGATGGAAATCCTAAGCCCGAAGGTTTATTTGTTATTCCCTGCCCCCCACCAAATGTCACAGGTTCTCTTCACATAGGTCATGCTTTAATGGTTGCAATACAGGATGCTTTGATAAGATGGTGATTTGTTATTACGATTGTTTATGTTTATTTATTGATATTAAATATTGAATTATTGTTAGACAAATTTTTTAAATTTTGTTTTAGGAATCGAATGTTAGGCAAAACAGTATTGTATAATCCAGGGATAGATCATGCTGGTATTTCTACTCAATCTGTTGTAGAAAAAAAACTTTGGGTTGAAAAGAAAATAACTCGTCATGATCTTGGTCGTAAAGTTTTTATTGATGAAGTTTGGAAGTGGAAGGATAAGTTTGTACAAATAATATCATTTATAAATAATTATTATATACATGTAAAAACAAATTGTTATTTTATTTTAATGTATTATTCCAATAAAATAAAAAAAGATACGAACATCGAATTCGTGAACAAATGAGACGTCTTGGAGGATCATATGATTGGTCCCGTAATGTTTTTACTATGGATCCGGTGATTATTATTTTTTGAATAATTTTTTAAATTGCTTAGAAAATTTCTTATTATATTAATTTATTAATGTAAATTGTATTTAGAAATGTAATAAAGCTGTTATTGAAACATTTTGCACTTTGCAAGAAGAAGGAATCATATATAGAGCAACAAGATTGATAAATTGGTGTGTAAGATTAAATACGGCATTGTCAAATCTTGAGGTAGAAAATAAAGAATTATCGGGTTCTACACTATTATCGGTTCCTGGATACAATCCAGAAGAAAAATTTGAATTTGGTGTTCTAACATCTTTTGCTTATCAAATTGTGGATTCTGGTATTGATTAATTTAAATTATATTTATTACTATTTTTAATTATTAATATCTTGTTGAAACAAAGTTTTTTTTTTGGGGGGTTTAATTCTTAGATGAAAAAATAATTGTTGCAACAACACGTCCAGAAACAATGCTTGGTGATACTGCAGTAGCCATTCATCCTAAGGATGAAAGATATAAGGTGAATTTTATAAATATTTTTATTAACAGTTATCTTTTGTTATATTAATTTATATATATACTTATATATATATTATTATTAATGATTTAAGCACCTTCATGGAAAGTTTGTGATTCATCCTTTCAATGAAAAGAGATTACCTATTGTTCTTGATGATATAATTGTTGATATGAGTTTTGGCACTGGTGCTGTCAAAATTACACCAGCTCATGATTTTAATGATTATGAAGTTGGAAAGAGACATAATCTTAAATTCATCAACATTCTTAATGATGATGGTACAATAAATGAAAATGGTGGTCCATTCAAAGTATGTTGATAATTATTGTAATTTATTAATGTTAAATTTATACAATTGATACAACTTTTTTGTTATTTGAATAGGGAATGAAACGTTTTCATGCTAGAAATGCAGTTGTTGATGCTCTTAAAGAAAAAGGACTATTCATAGAAACCAAACCAAACCCAATGAGTGTTCCAATTTGCGCGTAAAGAATACTACTTTTTTTTGGAAAAAAATATTATTGTATTTACATTTATAATTTATTAAAAAAGATTATTTATTTTTTAGTAAATCTGGTGATATTATAGAGCCCTTATTAAAGCCTCAATGGTGGATAAATTGTTCAGACATGGCAGCAGAAGCAATGAAGGTTTGTTGACACTTTGTATATATATATATTACTTCTTTACTAAATCTATTAAGGGAAATAGAGAAAGGTGATTCAAAAGATTTATATTGAAAAAGAACTTTTTAAATTAGGCTGTAAAAGATGGGATGCTTACTATTGCACCTAAAACTTCTGAAAATGATTGGTTTAGATGGCTTGGAAATATCCAAGATTGGTGTATTTCTAGACAACTCTGGTGGGGACATCAAATTCCTGCATATTTTATAAAAATAGAAAACAAAGTACAAGATGTATGTAATTATATACATACATCTAATTAACATGTTTGTTATAAAATAAATAATAACTTACATTAATGATTTATATTTATAAAAGACATCTGATGGTAATTATTGGGTTGCTGCTCGAAGTTTAGACGAAGCAACTGAAAAAGCAAAGAAGAAATTCCCTGGTGTTGACTTTACTTTAGAACAAGATCCTGATGTTTTAGATACATGGTTTTCTTCTGGACTATGGCCATTCTCTATTTTTGGTTGGCCCGAAAATGTAATTATTTATTTAACATGTAAATAAATACATATAAAAGAAATCTGAAAAATCAAAGTTATTAAAAAAATTTTTTCAAATAAATAGACTGAAGATCTGAGTAAATTTTATCCAACTACATTATTGGAGACTGGATGGGATATTTTATTTTTCTGGGTTGCTAGAATGGTCATGCTTGGTATAAAACTTACCGGAAAAACACCATTTAAAGAAATTTTTTGTCATGCCATGATACGAGATGCTCATGGAAGAAAAATGAGCAAAACATTGGGAAACGTTGTAGATCCGGTAGATGTAATTCAAGGTATATCATTAAATGATTTACACGGAAAATTATATGAAGGAAATCTTGATCAACGTGAAATTGAAAAAGCAAAATCTGGACAAAAGGCCGATTTTCCAAATGGTATTCCAGAATGTGGCACAGATGCATTGCGATTTTCTTTATGTGCATATACTTCTGCAGGTTAATAATCTAAGAGTTATTATTAAAAAAATCTTATTTGGAGAAAAAATAGTAATAAACATATCATTTTTCAGGACGTGATATTAACCTTGATATTCTTCGTGTTGAGGGTTATCGTAAATTTTGCAATAAAATATGGAATGCCACAAGATTTACATTAATGAAATTGGGTGAAGATTTTCAACCTAGACCAGACTCAAAGGCATTAATTATTTAATTATCATTATCGACTGTTTTATTTTTAAAAATAACAATAGTAATAATATATGTATATTTTTTTATTGTTTATAGAAAACTGGTAAAGAAACATTGGTGGAAAATTGGATAATACACAAACTAAATAAAGCTACAATTGAAATGAATAAATTTCTTGGCGAGAAAAATCTTATGAATGCAACTACCTCTGTTTATAATTTTTGGTTATATGAACTTTGTGACATATATATTGTAAATTTATTTATCTTTTTTGTTTGTAGAGTTATGATGAAATGATAATATAATGATAACATCATCTTTTATAATTATTATTAATAGGAATTAATTAAGCCAATGACTGATGTTGATACATCTATTCCAAAAAATGCAGAGCTTAAAAGATCTGCACAAGATACATTATATACATGTTTAGAAGCTGGACTTAAATTGCTTCATCCATTTATGCCATTTGTGACTGAAGAGTTATATCAACGATTACCTAGAAGGCCTGGTGATGATACTTTAACAATAGTCAGAGCCAAATATCCACTTGAGGTATATAAATAATAAATTTTTTGAAAAAATTCTATTCTTTAAAACTTATCAATATACATAATTATTAAATAGGTCCCAGAATACAGCAATCCAAAAGCTGAAGAACAATTTGATCTTGTGTTCAATGTTGTTAAGGTAGCTCGTTCACTTATTGTTCAGCACAATATTCAATCTGATGCTACTCGTAAGTTATTGATTTAGATATATATTTATATTTATATACAAAATTATTTATTTACATTAAATATTTTGGGGGGACAATATATATAGTTTTTATACAAACAGCTTCTGAACCAATTACATCATTACTGAATTCAGAAGATAAAAGTATTAAAACATTGGTAAAAAACACTAAATCCATTCAGGTGATTGGAAAAGATGGAGCTTTGCCATCTGAATATGCATCAAGTATTGTAAATGAAGAGATAAGTGTATTGTTACTTTTGGATAAGGTATTAAAAGTGTTATTTTTATTTTTTTATAAATAATCTTTTATTATTTTAATTAATAAACATTGTTTTCTTTATTTTTTTCTCAAGTAAAATAAAAGAATTAAGATCCAATTAAATATTTAATCATTAAAGTATTTTTTCGATAAATACCTAGATTAATTATTATTATATTTATTTGATTAATTTATATATCTTTTGAATATAATAATATTATTATTATTAATTTATTAATACAAATAAAATTAATTTTGTTGTATAAGCATAGTGGAAATTTGTTGTTACACGAAATGTCATACAGAACTCATTGCTCCTGAAACTTCACCAATATACAGTGTGGGACAAAAAATTTTGCCCTCAATGTTGATGTATGATGCAGGACACCTAGTCCCTACAACTTTCTGCGCCACAGCGAACAGATTTGAGAAAAAATTCACAATCAAAAATGCAATAAAATTTTTACAGTCATGTGTTTTAAAATAGATTTGTCACGTTGCATTCTCTTTATTGATATCACGTGATAAAGGATCTGCAACATAGATTTCAAAATTTTCAATTCTTCCAATTCGTTCATTTTTTAATATAAAAAAAATTTGTGTGTAACACGTCACTTTGTGGGATTAACATAGTAAATTTGTTAAACTTGTGCAACTTTATGGCTTAATTCCTCCACAACAACATGGCATCTCAACAAAATGAAAATGTCATTTTGTAGAAAAAGGTCTTAGCTTCAAAATGACATCTTGTTTTTTAGGTCACACATTTCCATTTTCGGAGGAGTTAAAGGATTTGCAAGACTAATAAAAGTTGTAGGGACTAGGTGTCCTGCACTATACAATAATCTTCAAAAATAAATATTTATAAAAGAATAAATATTATTTCATTTCTTACTGTTGATGATATGGAATTTCAGCATTATTTTTCATAGGGTAGTAGAAGAAAGTGGTATCTATGCTCCCTAATGGATTACCTTTTATCACTTAAAAGTTCTCAAGCTCTTTTATATTAAACAAAATCAGAATGTAAAAAAAAATAAAAAAGAATCTAGAAACACATATTGTGAATAAGTTAGAATACATCATCAAATAATCTGGAAAATTGGAAATGCTGTTAATAAATCATTCAAGACAATAATTTAAGTTCAACAATATTTATATTCACAGAACATTAATTGAAATTAATACTAACATTCACTTGCAAGCATTGTGGAAATTTGGATATAAACTCAAAAGAATGGAAGTTAAAGCCTGGGACCTTTATTTAAGGGTAGAATGTAGTGCAAGTGTGCAATTTCAAATACAGCTTGTGACATGCCCAATAAATATATATAAGATAAAATATGAAAGTCCAATAATATATAGATTTCCCTATTTTGCACACAGCTAAGGGTTCTTGCACTCTGTCTCGCACACAGCTCAGGAGTCCTATTCCAAAATAACTCCATTGCGCAATTCTCACTCTTCAGTACTACTACTAAGTACTGTTGGCACTAGCCTAAGATATTGAAATAAATTATATGTACACTCCCCTAAAAAAAGTATTGACTCACTTGATGATCCACAAAAATAATTGGGTAAACGGATAATACAAATACTCAATTTTTACTAAGCAAATTGATGTTGTGTATTGGTAAAAAAATGTTTACTGAAATGATTTCTATAAAATTCTAAAATATCACCTTGGACTGATTGTTATTGATAATTTTATGATGTTTAAAAGTTAAATTAAAATTTTTCAAAATTTTTTTGAAAAAGTTGCACTTAGAGCTATTTTAAGATACAATATTTTGACGCACCTTGGGAACTTAGAAAATGTCGTTCTGTTTGTTCTCAAATATATAAATATGAATGTTCATAATTATTGGTGGAATATTCATAGAGAATTAATACAAAACATAAAAAAAATCGTAACGAATTTCATTCACAATTTGCATAATATTTTAAATAATAAATATTTATTAAATTTATATCAAAGTATCGAAAAAGTATAAATATTTGATTTATTTATTCAATATTTTGTTGGGTTTCCTTTTGAATCAATTACAGCTTGAACCTTTCAAGACATGCTGTCTACTAATTTTTACAAATAATGACAATCAAGGTTAGCCCACTCTTCCATCAAAAAGAAACTAATTCATTTGTATTTTTTGGAGGATTCCTTTTGCAAATTGCTTTTTCTAATTGATTCCAAACATGTTCTATTGGATTAAGGTCTGGGCTTTGAGCAGGCCAAGGGAGTGAAGATATTAAATTTGCCTCTTTCCATTGAATTACTACACCAGCTGTATGAACAGGAGCATTGTCATCCTGAAATGTAAAAGAACCATCCCCCAGTCTGTTGAGAAAGGGTAATAGATTATCTATAAGAAGTTCTTGATAATCTTTACCATTAATTTTGCCATCTATTACCACCAAAGGTCCTAGACAATTATTAACAAAACAACCCCATACCATTACACCACCTCCGCCATGTTTAAAGGTAGGTACAAGGCAATCAACATCGTACTTTTCTTTTGGTAGATGCCAGACTGTGGTGTTTGATGGCTATAGATCATCAAACATATGTTACATCAATATAAAAAATTATTTGTGCGGATTTTTTTAGGGGTTAAATTTTTCAACATGTTACACTGGAATTTATAAAATTTATTAATATTAATATTAAATAAATTCTCATGTTGTCACAAACGTTATTACATGTGTTATTG
Source organism: Entrophospora sp. SA101 (assembly GCA_958430865.1). Classification (NCBI taxonomy): domain Eukaryota; kingdom Fungi; phylum Glomeromycota; class Glomeromycetes; order Entrophosporales; family Entrophosporaceae; genus Entrophospora; species Entrophospora sp. SA101. The sequence goes on from CAUDNR010003335.1 coordinate 71,351, forward strand.
GAATATATGATAAAGATAAGAAAATTTTTTGATAAAATATGAATTATAAAATAAGAAATTTACATTAACTTATCAGTTACTTCTATTTATTTATCAGTTACTTCTATTTTTTGGTATTAAGAACTCTTTTGCCAATCTTATTGCTTCTTCTTCACCAATGACTGGATCTACAGACAAAGAAGCTTCCTCTCTTCTTTTCACTTGTACTAATGCCAATTTTTCTGCTGTAATTACACTATTAAATGAGGTGGGGCCTGAAAGTCGAAGTCTTGCTTCTTGTAGAGAATCACACATGTTTGGATGAGTTCTAATATCAAACCTATTAAACATTCCCTCAAGATGCTGTTGATGAACTATTATTGACCAGATACGATGCCTAACGAAATCATATATCAATGGAAATTCTTTTAACTGAATGTAATTAGCTTTTGAAAATGCAACAAACTGCTCTCTAAAGTTATTTTTTTCCAATGCTTCAAATAACCCTAATGAATTACTCTGATCTTCTAAATTCTTATTTAATCTTCCTATATATTTTTTTACTATTACTGTAGGTTGATCATCAGGAAAAGGATGAGAAAAAATTACATGGAGAATGGCTTGTGCAAATTCGGGACCATGCTCTCCTCCAAGACTGCATATGCAAAGCAGAAATTTAATCCAGGTAATCAACCATTTTTTGAAAGCATTTGAAGTTTTTTCAATCCCAATTTGCATTCTTTGAGCTAAATTCAAGAATTCCTGTTCATTTAAATGATCAGAAGCTGCCAATAATTCATCCATGAAGATTTTTTCAGGTTCATGCACAATATTCTCTAATTCACTAATCCAGGTTTGTACCATGTCAGGCATTTGATGAGCACGATATCCATTTGGTAGAGGGTGACTTGAGTTAGTATCAGAACTGATTAAAAAATACATTAGTTTTTCATAGAACCACTTCCCAAATTTTACCATTATTAAAATTTCTATATTTAATTTTTCATTTTCTAGGAATCCTAAAAACGTTTTCCATTTATGCAAATATCCCTCAGGTACATTCCTTGAACCTTCTAATTTTTCAACAAACCAATTAGTAAATGTAAGATGAAGCTCACGACGTTCCAAGTATTGTTTTGCTGTAGTTAACTGGTATAACCAACAGCTTGTAATTGGCTTCTGATATTTTTTGAGGTCTACATTCAGTAATGCTTTATACATTTTACTAATAGTTTCATTTTTCATATTTAATAGGTTATCTTTATTAGATTCATTGTGACCACTATGAAGATGATATGCAAGGTTTATAACATTGAATGGATGTGGATTCAAGGAAAGACCTGAAGGGGAACTGATCTTTCCAAAAACAGAATTGTCAAATGTTGTTGCTGCAATATGAACAGCATGTAAGCTACATGGAATTCTAATCGCATTTGTTCCACACCTTTGATTGAAATTTACAACAGCACCACCCTTAGATCCTGACATATAATTAGTATTGTCAGTAAGCCAATATAGACAATGATTTGGATCCAAGTTAAATGAACTGATTGCCTCAAGTACATATGTAGATACAGTATCTGAATTGCACCGATCCAGATCCTTCATGTTCAGGATTGTAAGTATAGGTTTCTCTTCTACTACATTCCAATGTGAGACACATACTAAAAATATTTTTTTATCACCTCTTGTACTTTCATCTGCCACGATCCCATATGATGAGAATTGAGAAGTGGTCCCTGGAAGATTTTCTGAAACTGTTATTCTTGCTACATCTTGATTCCATTTAGATAAAGTACTTGTTGAGATCCAAGTATCAGGGGAATCACCAACCAGGAAAGTAAAGAATTCCCTTGTGCATTGTACCGTTGATGACAATGATGATTGACCTATATTGCTCATTTGGGTCACTAGAGCAATGAACTCAGGTGTATAGGTATGTTTATTCTCTTTGACCATCTTTTTAATGCCTTTTTGGATTTCTTTTTTAGATATGTATTTTTTTTTTTGAGATCATTGATCTTATTCGTGAGATATAATGATCTTTATTTTTTTTTATTTTAATTGCTAAAGATTTATGTTTGGAGGCAATAGATTCATTTTTCTTTGTCAATATTTTATTTTCTTTCTCTATGGATTTTATTTTATTTTCAATCTCTTGGGCACTAGATTCCAGCTTTCCAATAGTTGGCAGAAGTAAATCCATTGCTTTTTTTTTGTAGATATGGTGAAATAATTTCACCCTTATGATTTCCATCTGGATAAACCATTATTTCAAGCAATTTGGAACATGAAAAAATTTGCTTCTCAGGTAAAATATTGATTTTATTCATTAATTCCTTTTTAGCTTTTACAGCTTTATTACTGAATGTTGAGGAAATATTAAGGTCAATTGGTGGTTCTATGAGTGTTTGATTTTGTATTACTGGGGGAGCTTTTAGAAGTTGTTTACTTCTTTTGGTTAATGGTGCCATTTTATTAGATCAAATTTTTTACTAACATAAACAATTCCTAAAATGAGATTTTCAAAAGCTAATGTAATGCGGTATAATAATAAGATAACAAAATAATAAATTGAAAGCTTTTTGACAACGTTATGAACGTTTTTGAATTTACGTTTTGGTCTGATTTATCCTTAAAAGGAAAAGATTTACAAAAACTGTAGCGGAAATTTTACGGTAATATATCCGAACAACTTTAAACCATGATAACTTTTTTTTTTCATAATGAAATTAAAAAAATTTTTTTATAGTTTTATTGTTTAAGTCTTTTATAATAAAGTTACAGAAAGCTTTTTTCTCTAACCCATTTGGTTACAAATTTTATCTATTAGCGAACTTTTTTCAATGTCTTTACTATATATAAAAAATTTTTTTTTTATTTGGCAAGAAAAAAAACTCTCTGTAACTTTAAAGCTTGATCTATTTATTATAACTTCGCTTAATTTCATGTCTGTATCTCTTTATTTGAAGGCCTTGATACAATTTTTATTTTATATAGTTTTTATATATACTCGTATTTTTTTAAAAAAAAGTTTGTTATTGATCGGCATTATGTTACATCACCTAATTTTGATTTAATTAGGGCATCTCACACCCCAATGCCAGACCCTTTGCCTACCATCATTTGATGCAAATTATATCTTGATTCATCACTATACATGGGATGGTAATTATTTTGTCAAAAACGTAATACGTAATTACGAAATTAATTACGGGTGACGAAATTAATTACGGGTGACGAAATCAATTACGAATGACGAAATTAAATGACACCTATTATTTATCTCGTTATACTAGTATAATGACATAATTTGTCAACTTTTTTTAGAATTATAGAATTTATTATGTTATAACGACATGTCAGTATAATGGGAGAACCAATCAAAATAATTCTCATTTCTGAAAAAACATAATAATAAGGAAATAAAACTTACACCGTGATCAAGATTGACTGGCACCATGGAAAATTCTGATAACACTTCTGTATAATACTGGTCAATTTTGACCCGGCGTAAGCTTTAAATTTCCTGATAAAACATGAATGAAATAAAAATAAAATATATAATAAAATAAAATTACAAAATCATGTGATAATGATTCTCATATTAATATGACTTCTATATGAACTCCCATTATAATGACATTCTTGTCATACTGACATTTTTTGTTTGTATGAAGAGAGTGTTGTTATAACAGGAGTGACTTGTATTATGATATTTCCAATAATTAATTCATTGTTATTCATAATTAATTTCGTCACCTGTAATTGATTTTGTCACCCATAATTGATTTTGTCACCCAAAATTGATTTTGTCATCCGTAATTAATTTCGTCACCCATAATTGATTTTGTCACCCATAATTGATTTTGTCATCTGTAATTAATTTCGTCACCCGTAATTAATTATGTAATTACGAATTACGTATTTACGGTAATTAGCTAATTACCATATCATGTATAGTAATGATAGTGGGGTGCATACTACTACTTTATGCAAAACTAATGTCATATTCTTTTCTATTAAGTGCTTGTTGCCAAAGGACTTTTGTTAGTAGAATACTGACATTTAATTTGAATATTGTAATAATAAAATTCAAAATCCACCTCATTTCTGCTAGTTTCTATTTGTAAATTTGTAATACAGATTCTTATTCAAATTATTCATAATGCACACAACTCAATCTTAATTCAAATTATTTGTTTTATTCAAATAGAAACCCTAGTTCTGGTCAAGTGCAAGGTTTTCTTTACAGCTGCACTTGTACTATTATTGCAGGTGAATTCTGGTCAAATGTCTCAGTTTTATGTCCAGCTTCATATATTCTAAAAAAAAAAAAATAGAAATATACTACTTGAGGCATTACTATGTAAATTAAAGGGGTTCCTAACTAATAGTTAAAGGTTGGCTAAACCATTAATTATCAGAAAGGATTATGAATCAACCCCACCAGCTTTATTAATTAATCAAATGTATATTATTAAAAAATGAAGGAAATTTTTAAGTGTTTATACTTCTTGAAGCATTACAAACAATATGACTTTTTACATGATTTTGTCCAATAAAATATAATAAATAGAATAATTAAATGAATGACTAATATTAATTACTAATGTTAATTACTAATGTTAAATGCCAAAATGCATCATTGATGTTATCATGATATAAAATGAAGCAATTGGGATCCAAGCTGGACCTCAATTTACTATTAATATCTTGTATGGCATTTATTTGGGTCATGTATATTATCATTTTGCATATTCTCTCAAGCAAGCTGTGTTAAAGTCAATTCTCTTTCAAATTCTCTCCAACATTAGGAGGTTCCTACATGGAATTTACAGTCAAATCTTGTCACAACAGGCCTCACCACAGCAGATTTCTTGTTATTATTAATAATATTAATTATAATTTAGATTTGGAGAGATCTGCATTTTATTTCAGGTCACGTGAATCAGTTATAGGAAGTGTTAATTTATATGAGCATAACGGAATTTCTTTGTGATTGGTCAATAATGATCAACAAATTTAATTGAGTTTGTTGACCAAAATAAAATTTGATTTTATCAATCAGAGGCAATTAAATATTAGCAATGTGTACATCTACATATTATGTTAATATACATATAAATAAACAATACATGGTTTCCAAATAATTAAATCAATTGCATATCTAATAAAAAAACAAGTATTATTAATAAATAAATATTTAAAATGATAAAAATGACATGTTTGCATCTACCTCTAAATGGTTTCATATTATATAACTT
>CAUDNR010003335.1:76606-108447 GCA_958430865.1 Entrophospora sp. SA101
TAGCATGTAATAGTAGAGATTTCTTGTAATGTTTTCTTGCTTATATCAGATAAGTAATTATAATAATGATGACTGTGGTGTTGATTTGATTATAATATTGATGATTTTATTTTTTAAAATGTTATGTTGTGTTTAGGAAATTTATGTGATATAATGGTACAGTCAAGGTTACCTTTTTTCATTGAGAAAAATCACAAACTTCCAATTGGAATGACATTAACAAGTGGAGTAATTAATTATATGAACCATCAATAAGACATTAGTATTAATGCACGATGTTTAACATTGTCAGTGCTAGAAAAATATGGCGATGATGATTTGTAAAAATCCTTGAGGTGATGGTAAGCTTATTAGAGAGTATTATTAATTTGGATGATACAGGATTTAGCATCGAGAGCAAATCAGGTAAATAAAATGGTTTCTCGGAACAGACGATGATCAAAAGATTTATATTCTTGTGATAAATTGGTTGAGATTACTAAAAGCTAAATTATATATAGAATCAAAGATCCAACACTATATAGACTATGTAAATTATATAAAAAAATTATTATCGCTATGTTAAATTTCAATATATATATGTATAACTATTATTTTCCATCATCTATCATTACTATTACCATCTTTCCACCAATTCTCTTATTTTACGTTCAATAATCAAGTTTCCTAATGGTTACATTTCATTGGACTACCATTGGATCATCATTATGTATTTGTAAAAATTTCATAATCCCAAAAAATCATACTGTTACTTCACTAATAGTACACGATGGATATTGATATTGAATAATCGAAAGAATGTGTAATAAAAAATGAGGAAAAGAAATTAAACGGTCACACATGTATGGTGCATTGGAGGTCATAAAATTTTCAATTTAGAAGTACTGCTTATCCCAAAACCTACAATTGATAAACCCGACTGGGTATTTGGGAATTAAATTGATTCTCGCAGATAAATTTAGCTGGAAGGTGAATCAGTTTGCCTATATATAAAGAACAATCTTAATAATTATATAATAGGCCCACATTCTCATTAATATCTACATTTCTTCGGTTAAACTAAAACCATCTATATTTCGTCGTTACCTATTATGTAATTTCATGAAATTGCCATGTTGATTATGGTAATTACTGTACACAAATAATAATAAAATAAATTTGATCGATCGGCTCAGGATTATCAAAATTTCAAAAGAGCATTTTAAGCAATTCGAAATATTAATAAATCACAAGAATATTACGATCTTAAATACATGTTGGTGTAGAGCCAAACATTCTAGAGATTCACACGCATCCATTCGTTCTTTAACAAAAAGACAATCGGTATTATGTTGTAAGGCGTCACATATTAAACTAGTGAGGCAGTTTTAAAACAATCTTCAGGTAAGTTTATTAAAATGGAGCTTTTCAATAAAACGCGTGAAACTTGAAAAGATACCACTATTTTTATTAATAACAATATAATAATCCCTCCCTGTGATTGTGTGATCTTGTGATTAATCCCGCTTCATCGATTAATAAGATTGCATTATTCACTTTAACGAAAAGTTTTTAAGTTCATGTGTCAAATTTGGATCTTTTTTTCAAAAGAATTTTGATTGAAATTTTAGTTTAATAATTAACAGATAAATCTTAGAAATGTGCAAATTTTCTCGAGATTATATTCTACAAAATGCAGATCTGTTGTGAAACTACAAAAATTTGTTGATCAATTTTATCAATTTTATCAAAAAATGTCAAAATTAATTAGTAGTATAATTACTGAAAATTCCGATGATAGTATTATAAAAGAACAACAAAATCAAGTTTGTGGCATGTAAATTATCTTAATTATGTATATTATTGTAATTACTATAGTAATTTGAATTTTTTTTTGTTAATGAAGTCATTTTCTAAATTCTAATTTTTCTAAAAAAAAAAATTATAGATGTAAAAAGCAAAATTCAAAATATAACTGTCCGAGATGTAATCTTAAATATTGTTCATTAGATTGTTATAAGCATCAAGTACCCATCATTTTTTACATGAGAGAAATTGATTACTATAAAATTTTGGTTTTAAAAATTATTAATTTTTTGTTTTTTTTTTTTAAAAAAAAATACAATTGCTACCATCATATAGAGTCATTTAACATGTACAGAATCGTTTTATAAAGATAATATAATGGAAGAGATTAAGAGTCAAGGACTTGTTGATGAAGATCAAAAAAATAAAATGTTAAATTTCTTAAGAAAATTTGAACAAGAAAATGATGAGACAATTAAGGAATCTATATATCAAGATCAAGATTTAGAAGGTTCATCCATTTAATTAATTGATTAATTAATTATAATGATTAGCATTTATATATATTTGTTATAATTTAGATGAAGAAGATATTATTGAAAGATTTAAAGATATAAATATTGGTATGAAAATTCAATTAAATAAATTGATGCTTTATTATTAATATTAAAAAATATATCAAGAGACCATAATAATCAATTAATAAACACATAATATATGAATAAATAAATGGATGATTAGATTCAGCAGATTTTCAAACAATATGGAATAAGTTGACAGAGAAAGAACGTCAAGAATTTTTAGAAGGAAAAATAGAAAATTTTATTGTAGAATTAGAATTATGGAAACCTTGGTGGCAATCATTAAGTCAACAACAATCATCTAAAATAATTGAACTTACTAATGATGATGATGATAAATTAAATAATAATAATAATAATAACAATAATGTGAAAAATTCAACTAGACCAAAAATAATTTCCAATATTGTTAAATTAGATTTTGCAAAAAAACCTCCAAATCCTGGTATTATTTATAATCTTGTGAATATTTTGTATCCTTTTTATGTTTATTATTATTATTATTATTGCTATTATTATTATTATTGAAAATATTCTCAACTTGTATCATAATCAAATAATTAATTAGGTATGCATATGCTTATACTTGTAGATTTTTTAATGGGGAAATATTAGAAAATTTAGAAGAATCATGTTTAGTAATATGGGATTTATCACCTATTCTATCATCAAATCAAAATCTAGTATATGAAAATGCTTCACATGCAATTTCTATGAGTTTGCAATTAACTTTAAAGGTAATAAATGCGTTTCTGCATATGTGTACATTATAATTTCATTATTTACTTGTTATTTTTGTTATTTATCATTTATCTTTTTTCAAAAATTAGAATACTAAATACAAACAACCTCCAGATTTTTCATATTTGATAATAAATGATATTATTTCATTATTATCTACACATGAAAATACACTTGCAGCATTATCAGATCTGTTAAATCTTTTTCAGAAATTTAATTCATCTGCATCTGTATCCACAAAAATAACCACGTCATCATCATCATCATCATCATCATCATCATTAAATAAAAAATCAAAGTCTAAACAAAAATCTTTTTTAAATGGGAAAAAAATTGAATTTTATTTGTCATACACAGGTTATTTGCTATCAATAGATAAAGAAAAGGAAAAGTTTGACAAGGTTGATGAAATGACATTGAGAATGAAATTGTTGATTAGTGAACTTGAAATTTTTAAACAAACCAAAATTTTGGAACATGATAATCATCAAATATTGCAAAAAGATGTCGAAAAAGTTTTAGAATATAAAAAAGTAAGATTTGAAAATAATGATGATGATGATGAGAAAGATCAAAGGATTATTGAAGAGATTTAAATAAAATAGCAATGGCATTCAAACTGCCAAAAAAAAATTTTATTATTATTATTGTTACAACTCAAAGTTCTCTAATATATATTCTCCAAAAAATAAAAATGATTGTTATTATTAAAATTACATAAACAGTATATTATTATTGTTATTATCAGCTTAACATTTCTCTATAATGTACATCACAATAAGGTTGTCCTTGGTGAATATAATAATATGAACTATTGAATGGTTGTTTACAAGTCTAAGAAAATAGAAATAAAAATTAATTAATATATATCTAATACAAGGATTTACACAATTAAATAACCTACCTTGCAACCGAAACAATCACGGTGCCACTTTCCATCCAATGCATTTGTAAATTCTCCTTTGATTGGGTTTTGACAACCCTTACATTTTGGCGCTAAATAATAATATTAGTTTATTGATTTAATATAATACATACATTTCTAATAGTAGAATTAATGAATGAATGATCTATTTACCAAATTTTTTCATCCAATCTTTTTCACAGTATGGAAAACCATCATGCACCATGAAACCACCACTTTCAAATGGACCGCCACATTCACGACAAAAGAAATGTCCTACATGCCAAGATTTTCCAAGTGCTGTAATAGATTGCTAATAATTTTTTTTTTAAAAAATTTTATATTATTATAATGATGAATCACAAATATTTTTTTTCCTCTCCAAAATAAAATAAAAATAATTTACCCCTTCAATAGGTGTATTACAATAACCACATCTTGGACTAAACAATTCATGAAAATCTAAATGACAATATGGCAATCCATCTTGTTCAAAAAAAGCAACATGTTCTAAAGAAGTATTACATTTTGTACATGTGAAATGATCTGGATGCCATTTTTTCCCCATTGCCGACAAAACTTTCCCTGTGATTGATTTACCACAACCCCCACAATTTAATGATGCTATATTATGTATAGACGATGATAGTCTACTATTGTTATTATTGTCACCAAGAGGTTGATTATTTGATGGATGTATTTTTGAAGTTGGTGTTGAATTACGTTTATGTTCTTGATTATTTTCTGATATATTACTATTGATGCTATTTCTATTACTATTATTACTATTATTATTATTATTATTATTATTATTATTATTATTATTATCACCACCGATACTATTGTTATTAATAGCAATACCATTGTTGTTATTAATTGTATTGTTTGAATTTGAAATATTTTTCTCGTCAGATTTTTCTGAATGAGGGAATTTCTTTTGAGCGTCATCAAATTGTGCATTCCAATATGATTCATTATTCCCACCACTCCTATCATTATTACCATTATTATTATTTTTTAGTTCATTATTTAATTGCTTGTCAAATTGATGTTGTTTTTGTAATATATTTACTGTAGAGTTGTATATCTTTTTGTTTTTATTGATTTCACTTTGAATTTGCTCTGGAGTTTGTTTAATTAATGACGGGGTCCTTGATGCTGGTTTGGAAGAAGCAGTATGTGACTTGAATGCAGCAGATAAAACATAACTACCTTTTGTGCCATCATCTATTTTTGTATTAGAAGCATTAGCAGAGATGGCTCCTTCATCAATATTGTTGTTATTATTATAACTACTGTTAACATCTGTAGTTTGATTATTATTTTGTTTAAAAGAAAGCTTTGTTTCCGTTGGATAAGTTAGATCATTAATTAGTTCATTAATATCATTATTTTTATCAATCTTGTTTGTAATAGTTTCACGAAAACTTGATTCTGATAAAGCAGAATCTGTGGTGTTTAGTTGTGTAGAGGAAGGAGGCGAATAAGCAGCAGAGCTGGAAACTGATTCAGGAGAAGATGGTGTTTTGATGTTTTCTTCAATTTTTTGACTAAGTGAACGAGTAAGAATTGAAGTGGTCTTGTTTGGAGAAGGATATACCCTTGGACCATACAAACCTCCTACTTTCCTCTCAGTTGAATAAGTGGGAATAGAATCAACAATAATCGAAGAGGAGGAGGAGGAGGAGGAGGAGGAGAAGGTAGAAGGAGGAGAAGAAGGACTTAAAATTACATTATTAATATTGTTATTGTTATTGGATGGAACAGTTGAAGTTATTGGACTTTTTGGTGGCGTTATTAAACTTGAACGTTTAGGAGGTGCTTTATTCTTTAAATTTTTTAAATAATTTGCTAAAAAAAAATATAAATTATTAATGATATTATCATCAGTTAGAAACAATTTATTGGGGATAAATAAAGTATTAGTCTCGGACAGAATTCAAAAAACTTTACCAAGTTCATCTTTTGTAAGATTTTTTTTATCATTCATCTTTATTATAAATTGTTGTTAAAAAAAAATTTGAGTTTTAAATCGAAAAAAAAAATAAATCATCCCAATATGGTAATGGGGTTGAATAACTCCTTTATTTATAAAGAAGGTTGTAAGACAAACATGACACAATTGTACTTCTCTTGTCACATCAGGTATCGAGCATAATTAGAAATTTCATATCACGAAACGTTAAATATAAAAAAAGAACTTTTCTTTCGTTATTACTAATTATGGTACAATAATAATTTTTCTTTTCAACTTTTCAATAAAAAAAGGTGTATATTGCATTTTTTTTACTCCTATAACTTTTAGACTCCCTGCTGAGCCGATCATCATTTTTGACAACAAAATAATATAAATAAATAGTTTGTTTTATATGTAATAGTAGTATTATGTGGTTTGTTGGAATGCTAAAATCTCAATTAAGGTTTTGGTATGTGGTACAAAATGAAATGTTTCGGAAAAAAAACACCAGATCGACAAAAATGTAACTCGATCATCAATCATTATTATTTTCTTATTTTGTATTTTGTCAAAAAATAATTATTTTTTTGATTACTTGTTATTCAATTAAATTACTTATTAGATTCGTATTTGTTTTTAACAAATGTTTATATTGAATATAAATAAGCTATAATTTCAACGAGCTTGGAAAAAATATTGTGTATGTACATTGTATCGCTGTATGTAATATGCTGCATACATCCCATTTTCGACTTTCTCAAAAAGGAACCCAACACCGAAACTCCTATATATTACTATAGTAAATAAAAAAATATGAATGATTTACATAAAATCGGATCTTTTTTTAAATTTAATATTAAATACACGTGACGTTTGAAATTTTTTCTTATGAAAAATGGAAATTTACTCTGAAACCAAGCTATCGATAATTACATTCGCAAAGAAATCGTGAACCGAAATTTTATTCTTGCATTCATTTTATTGGCCAAACTTTCCATGGTTGATACTATTCCACATCAACTTCATAAAAAAGATGCTACTGTCTTCTATCTCTATTGAAGAAGATAACTACCCTTACTCACTGTAACATTTTCAGATCGTATCGTTCCCAGAGGAACCGCTGATTTCATTGTTACCGGAAAACTAGCGAAAGATATCGCCTCAGGTCCCGAAGTTATTATTGTATTTGGCGAGCCCATATTTTCCCATTTACTGCGGATGTTTACTATATCCACAATTCTTCACACAAATATCCAAGAGCTAACAATAACAGTAACAATAAATAGTTATTGTTGTATCAATTGATATAAATAAACCAATCTCACATAAATACATAAATTATAAATACCGTTAAAGCTAACCATGCAACAGTCGGGTTTCGATGATTCACAAGTCTGACTATATGCATTGCGGCATCCCGTGGACTTTTAGGAATGATTTTTTTGATCGGGGAAAAAAAGATAAACATCAATTGTAAGTTGACGGCTAGCTAACTATCTAGTTGGTTAATTGGTTGACGAATTAATACTTAATGAAGCTTACTAGTTTTGTTTTTTCTGATTAATCAAGTCTGCTATTTCCAAATTTAAGGCCAAATCTGGTTCTACTGATTGTGGATTACATGCTCTATCTATAGATTACTCAGTTTAGTTATAGTTTATATAGTAGTTATTAAACAAAATATAAACATTAAAGATTCTTTTTAAAAGACAAGAAATGTTACCTATAAAGTTTTGTATAGTAGGTTTTGGTGTAATAGCGGGTAACTATGCATTATAAACAAATTATTAAAGTTGTTTGCGTTTACTAGTTTATTTAATTAATTATTACTCTTTAGAAGATCTCATAATTGTAAAAACGATTACTTGAATCGAGCCGAAATTCATTTAATCAAGCAATAAATAGATAAAGTTTTTTTAAAAAAAAAGGATTGTTTCGTCATTCATTATAATTAGTACGGCTATGTATATTTGGAAGTTGATGTAACATCTAATGTAATAATAATATAAAAAAAGTTCAATTCCTAATCTTAATAAAAATATGTTCTTTAGTAAACTAGAAACTTAATGAATGTCATTTCATAAATAGGACTCTCCTTTGTTTTTTTAGGAGTCGACTGACATGCATGGGGGAATCCAAGGACCACCTTGATTATGAAATCGTTTCCTGAATTCAATGAATTAAACGTTAAACTTTTGGTTTCAATGTTAATTATGTATGTCAACGAAGAAATGCACAAATAATTCAAATATAACCTTTGAACTGAGAACAGCTGCTAGGATTGTCAAGATTTTTCCAGTGAATCAGGAACCTCCATCAATTGACCACACCTAATTCTACATACATATCCGTTGGGACTACCAACATTATCATTAAGATGAGAAATCAACATTTGCTGATCCATTGAATAAAACTTAAAAATTAGCGATGTTATTTGGTGCTTAACCGTCCGACCTAGTCCTATTATGGGACTAGACTGGGGTACAATGAACTCTTCGAAGAAGGAGTTCAAAGCACGGGCAGATTCTACGCAAGGATAATCCGGGCACAATGAAATCTATAAATCCAAAGCATGGGCAGATTCTACGCAAAGGGTAGTCAGGTACACAATGAACTCTAGAAATCCAAAGCGCGGGCGAATTCTATGAAAGAAGGTAACCCGGGGCATAATGAACTCTTCAAAGAAGAAATCCAAAGCACAGACGGATTTTACGTAAGGGGTAATGGAAAAGTCCAAAGCACGACCAAAGAAAAATATTATAAAATCATAATTAAAGATGAAAAAAAAACGAAGATAAAATAAAAATATTATACATATCATATTTTTTTCATCTTTATTAAAAAAATTTTTTTAAATAAAGGAAAAAAATAATCTTAAATTGTGCTTCTGCAAAGTTCGATTGTAATATTTCAATTTTGAAATATTAGAATTACTAATTAATTGAATTGTATATAAGGAGCTTGAATTCAATGTACTGTAAAAGCAACTTTCTCATAATTTAATTAGTTTCGACTAAGGAAATAACTTTGTTACAAGTTAATTAGTTTCGACTAAGAAAAACTAAATAAGTAAAATAATAAATATTTTATTTAAAACTTTTATCTTCTTTAACAAAATTATTCGCTAATCCAAAATCAATTCATTGATAACCTATTCATTCCGATCCACACAAATACAAAAATAATTGTTAAAAAACACTCTCCCAAATTTAATCGGCGACACACTGTTTAATATCTCGATTGTTTGTAATTCTCTAAGGATTTTTTCATCATTATTGCATTCTTTTGAAAGTTGAATTAACATATCATGAAGCATTTTGCACAATTTCAAGCTGTCTTTAACATACTTTTTTCCATGTTCACCCTCCCACTCTCTTCTGGTTTCAATTGCACCAAATTCTAATCTACTTCCTTTCAATCTAAATACTCCATCCCCTTTTCTTCCAATTTTCTTCCGATTTGTTCCATAATTTTCTTGGTTCTTTCTATCACTTGAAGCCATACTCATCCCTTCACCTCATATTAAATTGATATTTGAATTATGAAATGCAATGTCAATAAGTGGACCCCATATGTTTAACTGATACCACCCTTCTAATTTTGATGAGTCATCATTGTCACTTTCCCAGAGTGTGTGCATAATGCTATATGCAAGATGAATGTAATTTAAATCAAAATGCTCTTTATTGGAGTATGAAGTGCTAGTAGAAAGGGTTCAAAAATAATTTTTTGAAACTTGGATAAATCAGTTGTTGAGTACTTTTTCATAAGATTAATAATTGATTTATCAATCTTTGGTATCCTTTTAACTTTGAAGGAGAATATTTCATCCCAGTCTTCTTTACTAAATAAGGAATTTGCTTCTTTATCAACATCATTAATGATAAATGAATGTAAGCATGATTCATGTGACAATTTTCTTGCATATTTGTATATAAATTTTTCCACAATGGTACCACTCTTTAGCTTCCACATTTTTTGTGGATCCAAGTTATAATATGTGCTATCAAGTTCAGTTAAATCAGGAATTTTTAACTCATCTTCATTTACGTTACTAATATTTGGTCATCTTGAATTACTAAAATAACTGTTTTTAACCAAGTATTAAATTTTGTAACTAGAGTGACAACGAGTGGCAATAACCACCATTCTTAAAACACTTATCCAGCAGTCACCTCCCCTTTGTTATTTTCATTCTTTCTTTTATTGTTGTTGTGTTGTTGTGGCATTTTTTTAATTTTAAAAGAAATAAAAAGAAGTTTGTTATTTGATCGACAAATGCATGCAACAGGAGAGACCGTCCTATATAAGGAATGGATTTTCACAATTGATTTCATTTTTTTTTTTATACAGTTTAAAATACTTTTACAAGGGTATTATGTAGCCCATTCTTGCAACAAATCATTTGTAAATAATTACACAAACTTGAAGCTTTACACTTTGTTGTTATCATATCTTTTGAATCTCTTTGAATCCCACAACTTTCATAATACAATTTACTTGAAGAAAAATTGCCTGAAATTAAACATTGCACAGAATGTAAAACCACTGAATCAGCTAAATTTCATCAATGAAAGGCAATAAATGGAAAGAAGCTGAGAACAACAACTTAGTGAAAATAACATGTTGTTTTATGTAACATTTGTTATATGAATTTTATAGAAAATCTTTAAAAAGAGAACCTAGGAGAGTAAAAACCACAGATGCGGAAGAGGAAGAGGAAGAGGAAGAGGAAGAGGTAAGAGAAAAGATTGATTTCACTAGAGCCATCAAGGTCCTATTTCCGATTTTGATGAAATATGAAGATTGCTCCAAGAAATAGAACCAAGCTTGAAGGGGTTTTGACCAACTCTATTTAGCAGCTTGGCCATTTGAACATAATACATAGACCATATGAAGAGATTAATGGTGGTGGTGTTCATGTGTTATCTTATTTTTAAATAATACAAAAATTAACTCTTTTAAGTTCGACCTTGCATTCTATCTAGACTTGGTAGATACAAGTCTTGGAGTAACTACAACATCAAGAGCAGTAGACTGTAAAAAGAAGCAAGTTGCAGATGAACATGAGAAATATGTAGAGAATGCACTTACAAAATATTCAAAAAATACATTCTTATTGAATGTTGACAATTCACATCTAGAGACAATCAGTATCCTTTAATTACTAAAACTTTGTTACTTCTAGGAAGCCATCTACAAACATTTTTTGCAATTGCGTATAATGTGATTACACTAACTATACTAATTTTGAATAATTGTAGTGTACTCATTTATCACAATCATTGTCTACAAAGGTGACAATCTAAATATTTGATATCTTGGACTATCTTCAAGTCGAAATCAAAAAAAATGTCAACACACTAAAAGAAAATATGATGAAAATATTAAATGAAAATGAATTTATCAAAAATAACAAAAATACAGTTGATGATGATCCGGGCAATGTTGAATCAGCAACAGATGACAGCAACAATGGAAATTTTATTAGAACATGCAAAAAAAATTTTTTGGGTTGTATTTTATTTTTATTAAATAAATTTGCTTGATTTTTCATACATTGTTCATTTTTTGTCACAATCATGTATCTTAAATTTGTTGTGTTTACAATCATTTCATTGACATTCATTATATTAAGGTTATTTTGATTATATCGAGAGATATGGTCAAGAGAAGAGTTAGGAAGAGAGTTATTCTTTGACCAAGTCAAAAACCAACCTTTTAAATACATTTTCGAGTAGTACAATTTAATTTATTAGACGATTTCAATGGTTGCTTCCAACTTCTTAAATTCTTTAACGAAACAATTGTTGGTGAAGTGATTTTTGACAAAATGAATCAAACCCATATTTATTTCTACGTTTATCAAATTCGCGATTTTAATTGGTCAATCAACAAAATAGCATGGGTTAAAATTTTGTGTTCCCCTCCTGTTAATTTTGTGTTCCCAGAACGGTCTCTCCTGTTCGTTCTCTCCTGTTTGGAAAATGGCGTATTAATTTCCGGTGTCACATTGATAGGTACACATGTAAATCACATGATTAGGAATTCTCACGTTTGAATTCTTATTAAAAAAGCTCATTGATATTATTATATATTCCATATTTCATTAAATTTACTCATATGACTGAAGTTGATTATAATAGAAATAAGTGTTCGTGATCTTGTTTTACAAATAATAATAATACTTGTAAAACTTGTAACCATAAAGAATCTTTCCACCAAATAATAATATACATCCACAAAACGTAAAAACTCAAACTAAAAATCTTTTCATCTGCACAATCTTTTAATAATCAAGAAATTTTCTCTATGCCTGATATTAAATTTAATCCTTATGAAGTAAATAATAGAATGCTCTTATAAATAATCAAAAAACGGCAATGAGGTTAATAACGATGATTTGAATCAAAATAATTACTCGTACACGAGGCGAGAAGCTAGGTCACATGTTTGAGATACGATTGGCCGACACTTCAGTATATTAAATTGGTGGAAAAAACAACCGGGACAAAACCAACTAGCTAATCGACAAGTATAGCCAAGAAGTTAATTCGAATTCGGTCATAAAACATAAAACAATCGGCATTACAATTCCAAGATTTGGGTGTGAATACATACACACGTTAGAAAGAGATGTTGACACAGCAAATTTTTTTGATTTTTTATTTGCGTTGATAAAAAAATAAAGGTACAAATAAAAAGAAATTATATATATATTCCCAAAAGATTTTTTTTTGTCTATTTTTTTAAAAAAAATCTAATCACAATAAATTGACAGTTCAATAATAATAAAAAAAAAAAAAATATAATTTTACAATAATAATAAAGAGAATATATATATATATATATATATATATATATATATATATATATACATACATACAGAAAGAAAATTAATATATGTGTGTGTGTATATGTCTGTGTAGAGTAATGCAAATAATCAGATTATAAGAAAAAATTATTAAAAATAAAAAAAAAAAAGATAACAAAAGTAAAAAGAAAAATTATTATTATTGAAATAAATTAATTATTAATTATTTTTTAAATAGGTTGTTTTTGTTTTAGATGGCATTTATTTCTTGATTATCAATGATATCATCTTCATCATCTTCATCCATATTATCATCATTAAAATATTCAGCCTCCCATTTTGAAGTTAATTCTTCAACAACACCACATGCACCATGCTTCATACCCAAATCTAATTTTTCCATCCATTCATCTGGCACAACAGGTATGAACTCGTTATCTTTTTCTTTACCACCGTTGTTACCATAATTTGCCAACATTTCTGTACTGGTTGGAATAGCAAAAGGTAATAATAGCTCGCTGTCTTTCATTTCCATCAATTCATCTTCATCATCCCAACTTGTTGGACCATTGGTACATTCAGGTACTGTTGGTGAGACTGTGAGATAGATTATGCTTGAAGTATCGCTTCCATCACTCCGTATACTTTCTGTTGAGTAACGTTTTTTCCTTCTTTCTGTATCTTCCTCAAGTTGTAAAATGTATTGTTGACACTCCTCTGTTATTCTTGGCTCATTCACCTCGTAACGATAATTTTTACTAACACGTTTTAATTGAGCAGGATTGACGAGACTGAGTTCTTTGGTTGTTTGAACCAATGTGGCAAAATCGGTCATTTGCGACCAACACATTAATAATTGTAAAAGTTGAATTAATGGTTTGAAATGTGATATCAATGTAATTGATAGGTTATTTGTCCTGACCCAATCCTCAATTGCGGACACATTGAGACGGATTTGCATTGCTTTAGACCTACACAAGTATTTTTTATTTGAAATAATTTTGTTGAAGAGTTCACATGATATAAAGTAGAATAGTTGATTGAGTGTTTGCTCGACAATCATTGGATGAATTCCATAAGTTTGCAATACAAATAAGGTGGATGACAGAAGAGAGGTGACATTGCGAGGTGAAGGTATGCTACGCTGTCTGGGAGAAGAAGGACGGAATGAGGGTAATTTTGATGTGGATGTAGAGGAACTTCTTTTGAGGCTTGCGCCTTTTGATGTAGCAGTGGTGTATTCATTTTGAGGGCTGCGTGATCTACGTACAAATGTTCTAAACACTCTCCATTCACCCTCAAATCTTACATCGTCAATACCAGGGATGGTGTCATATTCTAACATTGATGCTTCTAAAACTCTGTCAAGTCTTCTTTCAGCATCCCTAACCAAAAGTACATATATTTCATGCAAAAGTTCCGAGATTCTTAATTGATATTCCACAGTGGCAGCAACAAGGCCAGTATCTTTTTTCAAATAATACAATAATAAAGTACAATTTGAAATCCAAAATGATAACAAAGTCATATCCTCAGGTTTTGTCTATGCGAGCAAAGATAAATAAATGATAAGTATAACGTAAAAAAAAAAAAAAAGAATATGTATATATGTATATGTAAAATATTATTTTGAGAAAACATACCTTGACAGTTTGGTCGATAGAATCGATAACAGAGAGTAAAAGTGTGTCTAATAATTCAGGACTACTGAAATAATGAGCAAATCTAGTACTTAGGAATATAACGTTTGCGGGTACAGGTTTTTGTGCTTTTGAACGTATTGGTTGTATATTTGTGATGACAGTTTTGAGAATGTGAAGAATATCTTCAGGAGAAAACACAAACATTTGATGTGGAAGACATTGATCCCATAAAAATTCAGTTATAAGTTGTTCTTCTTCTTCTTCTGGTGAATCGTTATCATCAATTCCCAAACTTGATAAATCAATTTCCAAATTTAAAGAACTTTCCATTAACATTCTTTTTTTCATTTCAGCCTCAGCCAATTGTTCGTATAACTTGGATTCATTATCACCACAATATGACCATCTACCTAAACTACCAGCACTTGACCAACTGTCACGTTGAGGATTATGGATGAATATTTCGGCAATTTTTTGATTTTCAGTTGGGATGAAATCAAACACGGTACGACCTTTTGCCGACTTTGCACCAGCATCAGCACCGTTATCCAAAAGTAATTTTACAGTGGAATGATGGTTATTATTCGTTGCCCACATTAAAGGAGACCAACCAACTATGATTTAAAGAGAATTATTAATTATTAGCTACTTTAGTCATTTTTAGTTGTTTTTGGGGGGGAGGGAAGAAATAAATAAAAAAATAACTTACATCTATCTTGAGCATCAACTTTAGCACCAGCTTCTAATAATATATAAACAACAGATTCATGACCAAAACAAGCAGCATAAATTAACGGAGTAGTTCCGTCTTCATCTTGAGCATCAAGATCAATATATTTTTTTGCATTTTCCAACAACTTTGAAACTTGTTCAGCATTACCATTACTTACAACACGTGAAAAAATTTTATTTATTTTTGTTCTTTTTTCATCTTCTGATAAAGACTCGTTTGAAATGATGAGAGACTCGTCACCCAAAGGATTAATTATAAATGAATCAACTACTGGTGAGTTTCCTTTAAGCATTTGGTCAAGTTTATTATTATTTTCACTGTTATCTTCCTCGGGTCCTTTATTTATTATTTCAATATCATCAATTGAATCATTTTTTTTCTTGATATTGTTATTATTATTAGGTTCGCTAGGTTTTATGGGTTTTGTTATTTCTTCTTGATTTTTTAAATTTGTATTCCATGGATTATCTAAAATAGCTGCTGTTGCATTATCATTACTGTTGATGCTTTCATTAAATTCTGATATTTTTTTGTTTATTAAAGCTTCTGTAGCTTTGTCAATATGACCGTTCATCATTCTAACATCAACATCTGAATATGCATTATCAAAATTGTGTTGAACTGGAAGTATTTGAGTTTCTGGCATTTTTGTTTAATAAATTACTATGTAAAAAAAAAATCAAATTTTCTTATTAATTAATTAATTATTATTATTAAATTATTAAAAACTATATAAATAATAATCACTTACACTTTTTTTTCTTATCTAATGTAAAATATACAAAAAAATTTGAAAATTAAATATACAAAGAAAAAAAAACTGGACGGCCGAGATGTTTGAATAATAATAATAAAAAAATAATATATTATTATCAAGTATTATATATATATATATTTTTCACCCGAGAAAAATAAATTATAATATCTGTTGTTGTAGTTGTAGTTGTTGTTATTGATATGAAATCAATTCAATGTAAGATGAATTTTTTGTTTTATATATATATATATATATAATAGGAGTCGTCCAGCGTCCTTGGTTTTTTTTTTGTAATTATTATTAATATTAATTATAACTATTAATATGTTATTAACAGGATTTAGTTTGTCGTTAAGAAGTAAAAAATATAGTTTGACGAAATATTATAGAAAAAAAATTAAAACGAAGTAAATTTAAAACTAAAAAAAAAACGGAATTTGTTTGCCAAATAAAAAAAAAAGGAATAATACGAAAGAGATTTAAATATTGTAATTGTTTGCCTTTACTTTTTTTAAAAAAAAGAGAAAATAATAATCGTAAAAATTAACAATGAAAAAAAAAAAGTTATTTTAAATTTAATTAAAAAAAAAGTTGTTTTGAAGACGAAAAATATTAATTATAATCTTATTATATAATTAACTGACGAAAAATGAAAAAAAATTTTTTTTATTTTTTATTATTAACAAAAATATATATATATAATTGTATAATGTATAAATATATAATTGGGGCGAAAGGATTTGTAAGAAAGGATATAAATAACAATTTTTATATAATAATAATTTTTTTAATGATTATTATTATTAACAAATATATATATATAACCAAGAGCGAAAGGAATTAAAACTACTTTCCTTTGAGACATCCACTGGTGAAAAAAAAGTAGCTAAAATAGGCAGAATAAACTGCGTGCGCACCTTAAAAAATAAAATAAAACCAAGTGACGTCATGCATTAAAATCACAATATATTAAATATTGTCAAACGGTGATATATGGATCATCATTTATAACATATATGGATTTGAATATACTATTTATAGTAACAAAGGTTGCAAATTCTATGTTACACATATGAAACAAGAAAGATAATGTGACCACATGAAACTAATGAATGTAACTAATTGTTCAAAGTGTGGTTGTCAAAAATCCCAAATTTAGAATTGTCAGATTCAAAACTTCCTTTTATATATATTAATGATATTTATTTAATGTGCAAAGAAGGAGGAATTTTTAGTGTTTGTGCTTAATTAAATTAATTAGTTGCAAATCAATTAATTGGTTATTATTATTATTATTATTTAAAAATTTCATATTTTTAGAATTTATTGTTATCATCACTAATTAGAATTAGCTTCCGAACTAAAAATAAAAAAAACAGATATTAAAAATTAAAATAAACAATCGAGGATCTCGGTGATTTGGTTCCGTCCTATTTTCACTGCGTATAAAAAAACCGTATCTTTTATCCGTTTTTGATAGTGTGTTATGTATTACCCTAATTTTTTTTTTGTGATATATAATAAATATATTAATATTAATATGTTGTTGATAAAAGTTGGCATTTTTCTCCCTTGGATGAAAATTGTGAGTTATAACCTGTTTTTTTGGGAACAAAGCAAGTTTTCTTTGTTTAACGTTGATGATAATTTTTGATGTTGTTGTGTGATTCTCTTCTCTTCTTCATTGTCATCGTCCACTAATGTTGCTATTGATGTTATTAATGAATTCAAAAATGCAAGTATCGTAATTTGAAACTTGAATAGAACTATTGAATTGGCTACAATAAGCTAAATCACGTGCGGAGAGGGACACAAAGATTTAAAATGAAAAAAAATACAAGATTGATGGCGTTAAAATAACCAAGAATATGATTTTTTTTGTCCTGCAAAAAATATATAGAAACGATTTTCGATATATTATATTGTAAAGTATAAATTATTACAAAAATTGAAAGAAGGTGGGTAAAAGTAAATTGTTAACAAACCATAACAATCAAATTTCTTTCCGCCATCCCCCCACAATCTTTATCCTAATAGGAAAGAAAATTATGTAAAGAATGAATAAATTAATGGCAATTATTATATTTTCATTGTTGTTTTGTTAGACAAAGCACAACCTTATTTATTTTCAACAACTAGTAACAACTATAATTATAATGGAAATATTTAATGAAGATAATGTTATGCTTAATGTTCCAATTCATCAACTAGCCAATTTCTTCTTCATAATGTTATTTAATAGTTTTCACATGAATAACCCACCAACAAATAATGTACTAAATGATGATGAGTTTTGGCTGGTGAATGTTTATAATAAACTTTTAAGTTTTTAGTTTGCTTTTTTTTGATTGCTTGGATGTTTGGATAATATTATGATTGGTTGATGTATAATATAATAATATATTATATTATATTATACTGTATAATTTATATTCTTGTTGTATTGGTCGAATTATAATGGTTCCACGAAAATTCGACTTATATTTGCGCTAATTACCGAAATCCACACTAATTAATATTAATATTATTTATTAGTTTGGACCTTATCTTTATTTTCTTCGTTTTTTTTTCAATCAATCAAATCATATTTGCTCTCAAAAGGAATTAAGCCACATCTGGACATAATAATAATATATATATATAGTAAATAGATATCAATATATACTATTGAGTTGAATTGGATGGAAGGTAAATTGATATTAAAGTGCAAAGCAATGATTTATATGTAATAATAATATTATATATATTATAATAATAATTGTCCTTGGTGATTTATTCAATATAACAAAAGTTTGTTTAAATGATTATTATAATTATAATATTAATATATTATATAATTATTTTTATTTAATAAATTAATAATCTTGATTATTTTGATTATTTTGATTATTTTTAAAATCCATAACCAAATTTTTCAAAATAACCAGGTACAGTCCATTGTCCCTTCTTAATCATTTTCTCTACAATATCATTAATCTCTGGTTTAGCTTTAACTATATCATCGACCTATATGACAATAGAAACAATAACAACAGATGATTAAATATATTATGTTATATTTATAATTTATAATTTAGTTATTACACTTTTTTAGATAAAAGAAAAAATACTAACTGTAGTATCCTCAAAAGGTCTAGCCTTTTCAATATCTGTCAAGGTTTTTTGCAATTGTTGAAATTCTGAATCAAATCTGGATACAGTTTTTTCTGCATTTGCAACCTATATGATGTTTTCAATAAAAGAATTTATAATAAATAATAATTACAAGCATCTACATAATAAGAATAATTTTGCCAAAAAAAAACTTACAGCCTTATTCTCAAAAGTTTCAATAATATTTATTTGCTTATCCAAATCAACTTTAGTAGGTTTAAACGATTTGAAAACCTTTTCAGCCTCGTTAACTATTGCTTGATTCTTCAAAATTTTACGATAATGTTCAAAATCTACATCCTTTTTTTGTTCCTTCAATGCTGCTAGATTTCTTTTTGCCTCCTCATTACGTTTTCGAAAAGCTTGTAGTGACAGAACTGTTTCTCGTTTTAATCCAAGTGAAACTGTTACTTTTGACCAATCTATTGCTGCAGTTTTAATGACACTAGCCATATTACTATTGCTATATTATTATTACTACTATTATTAATATTATAATAATTTTTGTAGTTGTTTCTTTTATTTATTTTAGAGAGAATTAAAAAAAAAATTTTTGAAATTTCAGTAATGTTACACTAAAGAATATATACCCTAATAACTCTACTATTTGAAGTGGAAAACAATCGTAATTTGCCAACACTGAATCAATTGATTGATCAGTTATTATGTAATTGCTTAAAGGATAATGCCAACATAATTTTCTAGAATTCTTTTTTATCCATAGTTAAAAAAAAAAATCATATAATATGAAAATGCTGAACGATTAATCTTTAATCTTTGATTTAGTTTATTAAATGTATATATAATCATGATATTATAAATAAATTTTGCGCGCATATATTTTAATCTTTTTTCTGATATATTTTTTTCAATTACTATTTCACGAACAGTAAATCTAATACAATTATCTTGGGCTTTACGTAGAGAAATAGAGAAAGACGAGAAAACCATTGTACATAATTTGCAGTATTGGTAATCAAAACCCAAACCAAAAGCTACGGTGGTGCTTAAAATACCACCACCACCATCACCATTTGGATTAGGTACTTCGTCACTATCAATAATTCATATGATTTATACTGGATGCTTCTCCTTGGACTACCCATTAATTTAATATTTAACACCCTGATCATCTCCAACTGTAATTTCTTATAATAATATCTTTGTTAAATCATTAATAATATAAATTCCGTTATGGCAGTGTGACTGTATGCCGATTATGTCCATTCATAAAGAAAATTCCAAGAAAAGCAAAAATACAATGTAATAGTCGGTGAATGTAAGTGTTATCACTTACCATCAATAATCATTTATCAATTCATTTAATTAGAGAAAAAAATATAGATTGCTTTTACGCCATTAAATAAATGGATTATTGGAAGGCTGTTTAAGCTCTTTAAAACAATTGAAAGAACCCAAATGTAATTACAATAAAGAGATTCAGCCGAGTTCTCTTCTAATTAGTCTCCTCATCTTTGCATAACAATCTGGGGAAGCCAGTCCAACTTCTTGAATAAAATATATTCAATTTTCCTTGGTCTATTACTATCAAGAAAATACTCGTAAGATAGCACACCCTATTTTTAAAACTACTTTCTGGGGTTCTATGTTGATTATGGGGCCATTGAAAAGATTTTCATGAAAAAATTTTTTAATCTTTTTTTTTTTTTTAATAATAAATTAATTTAATTGTCAAAATGGTAAGTTTATTTATTATTAGTCGTAATTAATTAGAATTAAAAAAACTTTTGATGGATTGATGATCTTTATGAATAGACTACAAAAAGAAGAAATCATGGACGTAATAAACATGGACGTGGTCATGTTAAACCAGTAAGGTGCTCTAATTGTGCCAGATGTGTACCCAAGGTAAAATAAACAAGTATAAAACAAAATCATAAACGTTATTTATAATTATTCTATAAATAACAATTTAATAAATAGGATAAATCTATCAAAAGGTTTTCTATTCGAAACATGGTAGAAAGTGCTGCAATTCGTGATATTACAGAAGCTTCAGTTTACAATGGTTAATAACAACGATCGATCAATCAATCAATTTATTTTTATTTAGAATCTAAAAATAATTTATTCATCCTTTTAATTTTTTTTCCTCTAAAATAATAGAATATGCACTTCCAAAATTATACATAAAAGTACATTATTGTGTTTCTTGTGCCATCCATTCTCACATAGTTAGAGTTAGATCTCGTCAAGGTCGTCGTGATCGTGCTCCTCCACCAAGAATTCGTTATAACAAGGTTTTGATAATTTATGATTATTTATTATTATTTATTTATCATTTTGTTTTTTTTTAATAATGTTTGTTTTATTTTGAAATGATCAATTAGGACGGGAAAAAGATTAATCCTACTGTTCAACAAAAAAATGCTGCTTAAAAAAACAAAATTTTAGAATACAGTGTTTGAAATATATAATAAAGATTTTTATTTGATTTTAAAATAAAAAATATAACATAGTAATTTATATGCTTGCTTATTCATGAATTATAGTTATCTATTCGTACAGAAATCAATTCATAATTACCTACTAATTTCTATTCAAATATTATATATTTTTTAGATTTTAAATAGTGATTTCAATTTTTTAGCAAATTTTGGTGATTTTTGGTTTGCTTCCTACCATACATAGGCAATAAAAAAATCCATTATTAATAATAATAAATATGACGATGACGATGATGATTTAGATATAAACCAACCATTGAAGCATCATTCAACGTTTTAACAAATTGTTTTTCAGATGCCTTAATTTCTCCTTGTAAAGTGGCTATTTCTGATTGATGAATGTCTTCTATTTTTTTTTTTTTTTTGAAAAAAATTAATCAATAATTAGAGAGACGACAACAACTTATATATATATGTATGAGATTTCTTCTAAAGAATTACTTAATCCTTCCATATCTTTATCAAAATCACGCTTTGCTTGTAAAATTTTAAGATGATTTTTTTTCAGATTTTCAAATAATGGTAATATGGCTGACTGTTTTTTTGAAATCATTATAAAAATTATTATAACGTTATAACAATTATATAATTGATAGAAATAAGAAAATCACTTCATATGTTTCCAATTCTGATTTTAAATTTCTCAAATGATAAAGTTTCTCTTCTTCATAATCGTCAATTCTACGTTTATAATCTAAAACTGACTTGTCGCTATTTTTGAAAAGAAAAAACAATTAAAAATTATTTGGGGGTTTTTTTTTAAAAAAATAAATATTTTATGCTTCCTCGATAAAGCTAATTACATTAATTCATCATCTTTATTAAGATATTTTAAAATTGCTTCATATATATTTGATTTGCTTGTTTCAAATTGTCTTCCCATAGATTTGCTAATGTAAGATTCTCGTTTTTTAAAGTTTTCTAGTAATAGCAATGATAGTAAATATTATTTCTTGATTATTGTTGATTGTTCGATGATAATGACGATTTTTACCAGAAAGCTTTTTCATAATCATTTGATATGTTGGATCGCTATTATATATATATTATTATATGTTGACAATTTGATTTTTTAAAAAATCGAGTTTTGAATTAATAATAGATACTTTTTTGTTTGCGATGCATCAATAATTTCATCTTTAATATGTTTTTCTTTGGTTAGACTTTGTAAAAAATGGTCATTTGATTCTAAAAAAAGTTAGCAAACAAAAAAAAATTTAATATAAATCAAAATAGAAATATCCATAGTAGTAATTTCTATATAATAACTGTAAGGATCAGTTTGATTCATAGATTTTCCGATCCTTGTTTTACTTTTACTAATGCTGTTAGTTGTAATTGGTTTTGATAAAATATCATTAAAGTTCTTTGTTGTTGCGTGTTGTTGTTGTTGTTTTTGAAAATGTCGAGAATTTGAATTTTTTTTGTGCATGGTTGTTGTGATTAATTTTGTATTTGTAAAAATTTTTTTTTCAGACACGTTGATTTTTTATACTTTCGAAGTAATGACATACTTTCTATATATGCCGATCCTAACAGCTAAAGCTGAAGCTCAAATATAGTATAGTGCGTCACAGTAATTGGTATTCCTTTTTAATATTGACATGAGTTAATTTTCATGTAACTTTTGAAAAAAAACAACGTAAAAGATATCGAACTACGTTGGAATTTTTAAGTTCATGTAGCAAGAGTCGAGTCGAGTTAAATATTAGTATTAGGAAAATATTATTATGTATGAAGTGAGAATGTCGCGCGTACCATCATCAATTTAATTTATTCGTGAAAATAAAAATCTTAACGCTTGACATATCTGTTTGTTCTGAAGTGTTAAATTTAACTATATATTTTCAAGAGAAATAACCTCATATAAAGTTAATTTGGAAATAAGAAAACATCCTTATATTACGATTTGTCGATTGCACATTTTTTTAAATGAAAGATTCATCACCGTAAACATATATTATCGAAAACGGCTTAATTCTCCAAATAAACCGCAGGTTAGATCTCTTTTCTGACTCTCTTTGTTGTGAAGTGATAGAAAAACTCAAAAAGCCAAGAATTGGATAAATTTATTAGGCAAATGATAATAATATATTCACTAAAAAAAAATTTTTATTAAAAAAAAAAAAGAACATTATGAGTATTATTTTTGCCAAGTCTATTTCTTTTTTTTTGTGAATAGATTTCCCAGATGATGAAACAACCTCTCAGATAGTATTGAGCTTGCTGGTATTTCCAAGTAAATCTTGTTAAATAACTATCCATTGTAGATCGTTTTGATGAATTTACTTTTTTTATATTGATATATATCTTTCAATTTTATTAACCAATTTTATTTATTTGTGGCATTATTTTTCTTGCTGTAATGAAAATGAATGTACATTTTCAAGACCTTTAATGCTTCCTCAAGGGTTAATGTCATCTTCTCAAATTTGTCAGCAGGTACATTCATTTTATTTTTATATATTTCTGCAAGTTCTTTGATTATTTTATCATCATCTGGAACCTCACAGACAATATTTTCTTCAGGATATTCAAAAATTCATCAACTTGCATTTTATGAAAGCATTTAGTGACACAAAGTCATGAAATTGGATTGCATTACATATTGGAAATTATCCAATCAAATCAAAAAATTTGCCGATGATTTCTAAATTTATCCTAGTTACACGATGAATTTTATACATTAGTCACGAGGGGTGCATTTATGGAGTGAGTTTTCATATGAGTGGGACTGAAAAAATACCATGCAGTGCAGAGTATGGAGGGTGTGCATTTATCACTAAGTCCTGAGGTTGGGACCAAGACATAGCATGCATTTATGGAGGGTGTGTATTTATGGAGGGTGCATTTATGGAGGTCTGACTGTATAATAAAAAATAGAAATTGGATTTTAAAAAAAATGGCCCAAAAAGGAAGGTCACTAGCCAATTTTAGTAAGATATTCTGAGTATTTTATATGTTTTCTTACATATCAGTTCAAATATGATTGTCCGAGTTCCTCACACCAGTGTGTGAAATTGATTGCAGGCACGTGTATTACATAAAAAATGCGCACATTTTGTTGATTGTGATCAAAAATCTTAACAATAATTGTTGATTTGAAATAAAAATTATAATAATAATAAATTAATTTATGTATATATATATTTTTTTTCAATGAATTTTCTGCACAAAAGATTATTGGTTACCTTTAATGTAACACATATGCCCGCACTCAATTTCACACACTGTTCAGGGTTTTATATGTTACATTTAAAGTTATTTGAAATTTTTAAAAGCTAATAACTGGAATGAATAATTTTTTTAAAATTATCATTTGGGACAATCAAATGACTTCATTAGCAATATTTTTATATGCTCAATTTATCAAAATGCTAGATTGAAAACTTCTATTGCCATCATAATGACAAAAATAATAAAATGCACCTATAGTTTGAAGCAACACAAATATAATATTTCTATATCAATAATATCATCTAAATGAGAAAATGAGACCACAGCATTTTATTTGGAAACATTTTTAAAAAGCCACTAGAAAGAAAAAATAACAAGCAGCATTATATAGCTTCTTTGTAATTATTGTCAGCATGCTTTTGATGGACAACCTCTTTGCATGATTAAACATTTACTTCTTGTAATAGTGAACCAAATGAATTGAAAATTTTGTTAAAAAATAAAAGTAAAAGGAAAGATTTTGATAATGTTCATGGAAAAAATAAACAAAAAGTCACAGAAGGATTCATTGATAAGTGCTCAATTAAAGAAAAAGAAGAGCTAGACAATTATTTATCTCTAGCAATTTTTGGTAGTGTTCCCATTATTAATTGTAGAAAATCAATTTTTGTAAAAAACTACATCATGCTTATGAATTACCATCCAGAAAAACACTCACCATCAAATTGTTAAATGATAAATATAATGAAATTACTGAAAATAATAATAATCAAATTGAAAAATCAAAATATGTCTATATAACAAATGATGGCTTAATGAATCAATTATTAATTTCGTGGTTACTTAACCAAATCCACTATTTTGGAAAGCATTTGAAGATGGTGATGAAGATGAAGAAATTGACAATGACTTGGATTTTGATTATAATGACTATGATTACAATGGTGGAAATTATGATGATTATAATGATTTTGATGAAATTATTAATTTAGAAGATAGTAACAATCAAGAATGCATAACACAAGTATTATACAATTAGTATTTCTTATAAATAAAATATTCAAACCAAAATTGTTATCTTATTACATATTAGTGTATATACCACAATCAATTTCTTGTGTAATTTTTTAGTAGGGTATATACTCCTCAAATCTTTTATATACCATTCTTAGTCAGTTTGTATATGTTTAATATGTGGTGTAACTAATACCGATCATTTCTTTAAATCGAATGCCCTCTCTGTTTATTTTTTCCAGATAAGCATTCAATGTTTCCCTATTTAGCTTTAAAGTTATTTGATGAGTTGTAGTGACCCGCACCGTACAATATATTTCGGGCAAGTCAATTAGTAGCTGAACTTTTATTGGCCTTGCATATTTAATTTCTTCAAAAAAAAGGGTAACCTTCTTCCACGTTACAATTTTATGTAAACCCGAAATTGGTTACTTAATTATCAAGCGAAGCGGATCATGTGATTATCGTTAAGGTAACATAAACCACCAAATTTGCTCTCGTGGCGGAGGAAGAATTGGTCCACAAAGGGGCTTCGTTTTTTCAATCAATTTCCCAAAAAGTGTTTAAAATTTTATCTCTCATTTCATAATTATTTAATGTCTGAAAAAAAAGTAAAGTATTTTCTAAATAAATGTAATTCGTGAGATTAATATTTTGTTTAACATTCAATGTTAATATATGTATATATATATGTGTATGTAGAGAGACAATAAAATCTTCTATTCACTTCTAGCAGGATCAATTGCTGGTGGCGTAGAAGCTACAATAACAGTAAGTGGTGAATTTTGATTTAATAATCTTTACCTTTACATATCACTTTTTTAACTCGTTGTTTTTTAATTGATAGTATCCAACAGAATTTATTAAAACACAATTACAACTACAAGGTGCAACAAAGGTAATGTTAATAAATAATGAATAATAAATAATAAGAAAAGAAAGAAAGCATGTGAAAGTGGTGAAAATAAAAAGGTTGATAAATTTATCATGACTGCTTTCCTCAAAAAAAGATAACAATAATAAAATTATAAAAATTATAAAGAAATTCAAAGGACCAATTCATTGTGCAGTAACTACAGTAAAAACACAAGGATTTTTTTCACTATATAAAGGATTATCAGCCTTAGTGATAGGCACAGCAGCAAAAGCAGGAATCCGTTTTTTAACTTATGATCAACTTAAACTTTTGTTGCAAGATGATAAAGGAAACCTTACAGGACCTAAATCTATGATTGGTAAATAATTAAATCAATCACAATGTTGTTGTTGTTGTTGAATGTAAGAATTGAATTAATTGTTTCTATGGTTTTTTATTTTTATAGCTGGATTGGGAGCAGGGATGGTGGAAGCTATAACAGTTGTTACACCAACTGAAACAATAAAGTAAGATTACTACTATTGTTGTCATTGTTTAATCTTATATATATTGATTATAGGAGGAAAAAAACCAATTATTTAATTATTGATTGATTGATTTCAGAACAAAATTAATTCATGATACAAATCGTTCTATTCCACAATACAAGGGACTTGTACACGGTAGATTAAAAATTAAATTAACTAACCATTATGATTGAAATTAAAAAAATAATTTATTTATATTTTATATAAAACTACAAAAATCTCCAAATACAAGGTGTTTCGTTGATTGTAGCCAAAGAAGGAATTGGGGGAATATATAGAGGATTGTTTCCTGTAATGATGAGACAAGGAGCAAATCAAGCGGTAAGATTTTCAGTGTATTCAACTTTGAAACAAAGATTCCAAAAATATTCAACACCAGGACAACCACTACCATGGTCAGTCACATTCTTAATGGGAGCAATTGCTGGTATAATAACAGTTTATAGTACAATGCCATTAGATGTTGTTAAAACCAGAATGCAAGGATTAGATGCTACCAGTTTGTACCAAAATTCATTCCATTGTGCATGGAAAGTATTAAAAGAAGAAGGAGTATTTGCATTTTGGAAAGGTGTGACACCTAGATTGGGTAGATTATTGGTTAGTAATGTTATATTATATATAATTTAATAGTTAATGATAATTAATATTATTTATTTAATGATTTTTTTAATGTGAAATAATTAGCTTTCTGGTGGGATTATATTTACGGTGTATGAACAGGTCATGACTGGATTATATAAACTTGAAAATGTTAGAAAGAAGTGAAAAAATCTTCTGCCATTCATGTCATTAATCATGCATTTTTTTAATATGATCAAATCAGTAAGAAATTATTTAACATAGTAATTTCTTTGATGTATTAAAGAAGTAATAATATTAAAAAACTTGGTACACTAGAAGAAACCCATTATTAATATTTGTATTAGAAATTATTGAAATTTCAATAAGCATAATAATAATAATAAAGATCTTACAAGTAACCCATGTTAAATAAATTAATTTATATAATAATAATAATAGTAATAAAATATATTTTTTCTTCGCAAAAAAAGCAAAACTAGTATGATGCCTCTTATATAGTTGCAACATTACAAGATAAAATGAATATAAAGATAATAATTGATCAGGATTTTTATTAATTTAATTCAATGAAAAGATTTCTTGAACTCCTATAATTGACAAAGGTATAAATATTTAAATAATTAGCAATACAGCTAGGTGGTTGGTATCTATATATTCTTCAATAAGAAATATTTTATGTAATAAATTTAAAAAATTTAAATTCTTTCTTTTTTAACTAAAATTTTTTTATAATATCTATTTTGAATATTATATTCATCATTATCATCATCATCCTCACATAATGTTACTGTAACTGAATTAATTTCCAATGAATCCATAGAAGGTTTTTTTGTCTTAATGGCAATGTCAACCTGTAAGTCCACCATTTCAACTTGTTAACTCCTCTATTTAAAGCATTGAAAATTTGCCTTGAAAATGAAATGGATGGTAAATATTGACCACTGCTCTCTAACCCTCTATAGTCCATTTCTTTATTCTTGCCATCTCTATCAAACAATGAATAAAGAAGTGCTATACTAATTTTTATCCCTTTTCCAATTGCATTCTTACCACATAAACACATCAACCAATCATCAGCCATACCACAAACAAATGGAAACTCCAATAATCCATTCAACCATATAATTACAATAGTCTAATAGTCATGACCTTGTGGATGAAGTGGTGGTGGTATCATCTCTGATGATTTTATTGATGCTGAAGCTTCTAAAACCATTTTACCAAGAGCCCAACTCACTGCTATATTATTAATGTTATTTATACCTTGGAAAGGTGGTCCACCCGAATCAATTATCTTTAGAACGTCAATTCTCTCATGCAATAACTTACCAGCCATGCTGATTTGAAACATTGCATTTTCAATCTTATCAATTCCGTTGAAGAATTTGTAATTTCACCTTTATGATAAATTTCGACAATGTTTTTCCAATCTTTAGCACAATAGTAAATCCAAATGTGGTTGAATGTTTTGAACTTCATCCAAATCTACGTCCAAATCTGGTTTTTCTGATGATATATTGGCAATATATGGTTTACCATTATCATTAATAAATCCATTCATCAAATAATTTACAGTAATCCAACCATATGTTCCTTCCATTTCACCAGTTATGACTTGAACATGTATGTTCAAGCATGTAAAAAATCATCTTTTTATATTTGATTCCACTATATATCAAAATGCCAAGTACAAATGAAGAGGAAACGCATTGTAAAAAAAAGAAGTATTTTATTCTTTAACAAGATACCTGGTTCTACTTTTAATTACCAATTTAATCCATGCTCATCAGCATGCTGAGCCATAGGTAATACATGAAGATCTTTCTCATTTTTATCCTGCCTAACAATGTTATGTTCTTTCCAAGAATATATTTGAATTCTTGATCCAGAACTTCCTGCATCTACAACAATACTAAGTTTCTATTTAATAGTATAAATTGAGATATGTAAATATATTTCAACATTAAAGTATAGTGCAGGACACCTAATCCCTACAACTTTTATTAGTCTTGCAAATCCTTTAACTCCTCCAAAAATGGAAATGTGTGACCAAAAAAACAAGATGACATTTTGAAGCTAAGACCTTTTTCTACAAAATGACATTTTCATTTTGTTGATATGCCATGTTGTTGTGGAGGAATTAAGCCTTAAAGTTGCACAATTTTAACAAATTTACTATGTTATTCCCCCAAAGTGACGTGTTACACGCGAATTTTTTATATTAAAAATGAACGAATTGGAAGAATTAAAATTTTGAAATCTGTATTGCAGATCTTTTGTCACGTGATACTAATAAAGAGAATGCAACGTGACAAACCTATTTTTAAAACATGTGACTGTAAAAATTTTATTGCATTTTTGATTGTGAATTTTTCCCAAATCTGTCGCTGTGGCGCAGAAAATTGTAGGGACTAGGTTTCCTGCACCATACAAATTTCTAAAAAATGTTAAAATTTTTTTAAATAAAAAAAGGCTATAAATGATATAAATCATATTCAGAAAAATATGATTCTTCTTCTGAGACCATCGTAATGAATCAAACTTCAAAGCGTAATTATTTCAAACAACTACTTAATCAAAACCAAAACAATAATCAATCAACTACTACAAACAATAAATTTATATTTATTAGAAGATACTTTGATGCACCACCAGAAGAAATTGAATGTTTGGATTGGTATGCATCAAGAATAAAGGATCCTAATTATATAACTCTGTCACATATGGCAAAAGATTTTTTTTCGATACAAGCCACAAGTGTATCAAGTGAGCAAATGTTTAGCATTGCCAAACATACATTAAATCCAATTCGAAATAGGTTGGATTCAGAAAAAGCACAAGCAAGTCTATGCTTAAAGAGCTGGATTGAAGCAGAAATTGTTTCAATTTAATTTTGGTTTTTTTATTTTGTTTGTTTTTGTATGTATATATACACTACCCGGAAAAAAGTATTTGGACACCTATTTACATTAATTACCCAAAAACATACATAATACCCGCACATAAAATTTATATTATTTTATAGCTTAGGTTTTGAAGAATATTCATGTAAAATTTTATTTTTTCAGCTTATGCGAAACCTTAATAAATAAAAAAATATGAATTTCAACCAAAATTTTTTTTTTCATTTTGATCGTCAAAATTAAATTGGAAACAAAAAAAAAATAATATTCAGTTGGCCATCCTTCATTAGAAATGCATGCTTCAATTCTTCTTGGCATGCTTTCAATGAGTGTATGCAATTTTTCGTAAGGAATTTGCTGCCATTCTTCTTTCAGTGCAATTTCCAGTTCACTTGCATTTTTTGGATGATTTTTTCGATTTTTTAATCTCCTTTCCAGCTCACTCCAGAGATGCTCAATCGGGTTAAGATCAGGCGATTGAGATGGCCATTCTTTTAATATTTTTACTTTGTTTGTTTGCATCCAAATTTTAACATCATTGGCTGTGTGAACTGGTGCATTATCATCTTGATAAAAATAACCTCTCCCATCAAAATCACTCTCTATTAATGGTAACAAGTTCTTTTCTAAAATCTGAATATAACCGAAACGATTCATTTTTCCATCAACCTTCACCAAAGGACCCAATCCCTTTCCAGAAAAACACCCCCAAACCATTATTCCACCACCACCATGCTTTACAGATGGAACCAAGTTTTCAATGTTATACCGAGTCCCATCTTTTCGCCAAACATGTGTTGGTCCATCATTACGAAATACAGTAAATCGAGATTCATCACTCCATATCACAGACTTCCATTTTGCAACACTCCAACTTCTTTTTCCTAAACACCATTTTAATCTTTTTATTCTTTGTTCATCAGATAAAAGAGGTTTTACTGCTGTGGTACATGAATAAATTCCAATATCATGAAGATTCTTTCAGATTGTTCTTGTGGAAACCTCAACACCACTTTTTTAATAAACTTTCTTTGTATCTGATCTAGAGAACTGCAATTATTTTTATCAACGTTTTTTTGTAAAGTTTTCTGGTTTTCTTTATTTAAAGATTTGGGTCTTCCACTCCTTGGTGCACTTTTCATATTGTCAGAATTAGAATAATGTGCTATAGTATATTGAACTGTGCTTTTAGGGATTTTAAGCATCTTAGATATCTCACGAA
>CAUDNR010003335.1:114753-153636 GCA_958430865.1 Entrophospora sp. SA101
CAATCATGTATCTTAAATTTGTTGTGTTTACAATCATTTCATTGACATTCATTATATTAAGGTTATTTTGATTATATTGAGAGATATGGTC
This sequence comes from Entrophospora sp. SA101, assembly GCA_958430865.1. NCBI lineage: Eukaryota > Fungi > Glomeromycota > Glomeromycetes > Entrophosporales > Entrophosporaceae > Entrophospora > Entrophospora sp. SA101. The sequence continues at coordinate 114,845 of CAUDNR010003335.1, forward strand.
AAGAGAAGAGTTAGGAAGAGAATTATTCTTCAACCAAGTCAAAAACCAACCCTTTAAATACATTTACAAGTAGTACAATTTAATCTATTAGACTATTTCAATGGTTGCTTCCAACTTCTTAAATTCGTTAATGAAACAATTGTTGGTGAAGCAATTGTTGACAAAATGAATCAGACCCATATTTATTTCTACGTTTATCAAATTCGCGATTTTAATTTGTCAATCAATAAATGGCATGGGTTAAAATTTTGTGTTCTCTCCTGTTAATTTTGTGTTCCCAGAACAGTCTCTCCTGTTGTTTGTTTAGGGATGGGGACGGCTTATGTCACGTGAGGCGACGAATAATATTTTTATGATTGATCCGTGACGATTAATATACTAAATTACAGGTGACAATTAATTTGTCTTGTTTTGGCAATATAACTGTCACCTGTAAATTAGTATATTAATCGTCACGGATCAATTATTCGTCATATCACGTGACATAAACCGTCCCCATCCCTGAATATTTTTTTTTGTAAAGAAAAAAAAAAGAAATATATGAAAACAATTGTTACACAGAATTTACTTAGTCTCAATTTCATAACAAATTTTGGATTTTCAAAATGTTAAGGCTAAATAAGTTTTGAAGCTTGAGTCATGAACAATAAAACTTATTGGTTAACTTTTTTAAAATGTTATAAAAATTTTTTGTTTTAGTATTTTGAAACTGACTAATTGTTACCATAAGCAATTAATTGATTATAGATGATCTGCACCGTAGAGAGCTCCGATGCAATTAAATAAAGTTCATAAATAATATAAAACTTATATTATAATTATTGGGGTGTTACAAATAGACTATGATGATAATATATGAAGATTTTTCATTGGACAAAATTAATATACAAAAATAGCTCCCGAACTTCTTAAATTTTTTTAGTTAATAAAAATAGTAAACCCATCAAATCATCATCAATAAATATTATGAAAATAGTATCTAATAAAAAAAAAACCTTGGAATTTTAAAAAATAAGTATATGTTATTGAATACTCTTATATATCAATTTTTGATCTGCATTTTATCCAATAAAAAATCCTCAATAACTTTTGTCCACACGTGATCGGCACCAAAATCTATTATTAATTTCATTTTTTTGGAAAAAACATTACAATTATAAAAAAATCAAAATGTCGTCTTCAACTGAAAATACTCATTGTCCTGGTATTGATTACCTTATAATTATTAATCTTGAAGCTACGATCTCTGAAGAAATATCACAATCTACTATACAAGTAACGAAGGCCTCACAGTCACAACGTAAAAGTTTTTGTAAGGTTGAGTTGATTAATTTTATTTACACGCACACACATACACATTAATCATATAATCGATAGAATTATTATCTTTTTATGGGTGGCTTCGGGTTCTCTTATACGTGTTCTTGAGCCATTTCCTGATTTTTTTTTTTAAAAATTTTGTTTTTTTTTTTTTGAAGTTATCTAAAAATTTTAATGAAATTATATTACCTGGCTTGCAACTCGTTGTTGGTTCTTATTATTAAATAAAATAATAAAAATAAAAACTAGGAAACGGCAGAAATTATTGAATTTGCATGGGCAATAGTAGATACAAAAAATTTTGAAGTGGTTCGTACATTATTTATTTTATTTATTTATTTATTTATTATTTATTAATTAATTAATTACAATTAATAAATCAATAATATAATTAATGTTAATGATTTTTTATTGACAGGTATACCAACATTCACAATATGTAAAACCTAAAGTTACTCTATTAACAACCTTTTGCACCACTCTTACAAACATAACTTGGGATCAACTTGAATTCGCTGGAAATTTAAAGGATGCAATTGATGCGTTAGACGATTATATTCAGAACAAAATACTTGCTGAAAATAAAACCTTTTGTTTTTGTACACATGGAGCTTGGGATTTAAGGATCCAATTACCAAGAGAAGCAAAAGATAAAGAAATCGAACTGTCAAGTTATTTAACACATTGTAGAATGTTTGATTTAAAGCAAGAATATCAAAGATGGCACGTTCATCATCCAGATATGACGCTAAAAACTCTTTCATTGCAAGAAATGAGTTCAACTTTTGATTTAATAATAGTGGAAATTCATGAATCAGGATTGAATGATGTTTTAACCATGGTCAACGTTGTCAGATATTTTTGTTCTTTTGGTCATCATGATGTTTTCGTTAATCCAATAGATACAAGTGCAGACTTGAATCAGTTTAAAAAAGAACAGTCTAAAGTAATCCATTTAGCAGGCTTACCACACGATGTTACACAACCTGAATTAGAAGCATGGTTTTCGGGTCAAGGTGTAAGACCTACAACATTGTCGATGATTAAACCACCTGATAATCAAAAATCAAGTGGAATTGGGTTTGCAATTTTCGCTACTCATGAAGATTCTATGGCTTGTTTGGATATGAATGGTAGAACGTTAGGTGATCGAGTTATAGAAGTTAGTCCAAGTAGCGAAAGAATAATCGAAGCTGCTGGATCAATGTTATCACCGTTTCAGGTATATATTAAATATTATCGAATATTGTTAATGTCTCAAATTAATACATTAATTCGTTTTAAAATTAATTTATAATAGATGATAAAAAATCATGTTCGTCCAGGTGATTGGATATGTTCAATATGTCAATTTCATAATTTTTCTTCAAGGAGAACATGTTTCAAGTGCAATACCATCAATCCGAATCCTCTTCCCGTGGTGCAACAAGTACCACATAATTTTACACAAGGCGATTGGATGTGTCCAAATTTACCATGCAGTTTTCATAACTATGCATCACGCACTCAATGTTTAAGATGTGGAACCTATAAACCTAGTGGTAATGGTAATTATGGACAATCGTCTACATCAACACCACCATTATCAATAACATCGTCAACATCATCCACATCGTCAGGTATATCTTTTAGACCAGGCGATTGGATTTGCCCAAATCCAAATTGTATTTTTCAGAATTTTGCATCAAGAACTCAATGCATGAGATGTGGAACATCAAATCATTCAGGTTATGATACATATGGGAATTTAACGTCATCAATAATAGAACAACAACAGGGAGGTGGTTTATATGGTACAACTAATGTTATGGGTCATGGGTCATTATTATCATTATCACCATCACCATCATCTGCATCATCAAGTATACCTTTTAGACCAGGCGATTGGTATTGTCCATCTTGCAACTCACACAACTTTGCATCACGTTTTCAGTGTATTCGTTGTAGTTTACCTAAACCACCTAATGCTATAAATAACATTGCATCAATAGTTAATATGAAACCTGGAGATTGGTTATGTGGTAATGATATGTGCGGCTATCATAATTTTGCAAAAAGAACACAGTGTGCAAAATGTGGTTTTTTAAATATTCCACAATAAAAATCAGTTTATCTGCCACTATTCATCTGAGCCTTGCCACTTAATAATAAAATATATATATAAATCTATAAATTGATATAAAGATTGTCACCTTTACCTCATTATATAATTATAATAATATATATATTAGCATCTCTTCTTGATGCGACTTTATTTCTTAAAAAATATCAAAGGTGCACCATATTCTGTGTGATTAATTCCCCAAATAAATCACCACCCTTGGTATTTATTCAAATATAAAAATAAGTGTTCTAGCTATAATCTTCCCCCAAGTATTGGAACATCTAAACACTAATAATTAAATAAAAAACTACTTGCTTATTCTGATAACCTTTTTAGTTAGAATTTTCTGATATCTGGAAGGGTGGCATGAACTGTTTACTTCTTTGTTTAAAATCTGTGCAAATATCAATTAGTTGCTCCTATGTTCTCTTTTTAAAAGATTTTCTACAAAATTCATATAACAAATGTTACATAAAACAACACATTACTTTCACTAAGTTGTTGATCTCAGCTTCTTTCCATTTATTGATGAAATTTAGCTGATTCAGTGGTTTTACATTCTGTGCAATGTTTAATTTCAGGCAATTTTTCTTCAAGTAAATTGTATTATGAAAGTTGTGGGATTCAAAGAGATTCAAAAGATATGATAACAACAAAGTGTAAAGCTTCAAGTTTGTGTAATTATTTACAAATGATTTGTTGCAAGAATGGGCTACATAATACCCTTGTAAAAGTATTTTAAACTGTATAAAAAAAAAAATGAAATCAATTGTGAAAATCCATTCCTTATATAGGACGGTCTCTCCTGTTGCATGCATTTGTCGATCAAATAACAAACTTCTTTTTATTTCTTTTAAAATTAAAAAAATGCCACAACAACACAACAACAATAAAAGAAAGAATGAAAATAACAAAGGGGAGGTGACTGCTGGATAAGTGTTTTAAGAATGGTGGTTATTGCCACTCGTTGTCACTCTAGTTACAAAATTTAATACTTGGTTAAAAACAGTTATTTTAGTAATTCAAGATGACCAAATATTAGTAACGTAAATGAAGATGAGTTAAAAATTCCTGATTTAACTGAACTTGATAGCACATATTATAACTTGGATCCACAAAAAATGTGGAAGCTAAAGAGTGGTACCATTGTGGAAAAATTTATATACAAATATGCAAGAAAATTGTCACATGAATCATGCTTACATTCATTTATCATTAATGATGTTGATAAAGAAGCAAATTCCTTATTTAGTAAAGAAGACTGGGATGAAATATTCTCCTTCAAAGTTAAAAGGATACCAAAGATTGATAAATCAATTATTAATCTTATGAAAAAGTACTCAACAACTGATTTATCCAAGTTTCAAAAAATTATTTTTGAACCCTTTCTACTAGCACTTCATACTCCAATAAAGAGCATTTTGATTTAAATTACATTCATCTTGCATATAGCATTATGCACACACTCTGGGAAAGTGACAATGATGACTCATCAAAATTAGAAGGGTGGTATCAGTTAAACATATGGGGTCCACTTATTGACATTGCATTTCATAATTCAAATATCAATTTAATATGAGGTGAAGGGATGAGTATGGCTTCAAGTGATAGAAAGAACCAAGAAAATTATGGAACAAATCGGAAGAAAATTGGAAGAAAAGGGGATGGAGTATTTAGATTGAAAGGAAGTAGATTAGAATTTGGTGCAATTGAAACCAGAAGAGAGTGGGAGGGTGAACATGGAAAAAAGTATGTTAAAGACAGCTTGAAATTGTGCAAAATGCTTCATGATATGTTAATTCAACTTTCAAAAGAATGCAATAATGATGAAAAAATCCTTAGAGAATTACAAACAATCGAGATATTAAACAGTGTGTCGCCGATTAAATTTGGGAGAGTGTTTTTTAACAATTATTTTTGTATTTGTGTGGATCGGAATGAATAGGTTATCAATGAATTGATTTTGGATTAGCGAATAATTTTGTTAAAGAAGATAAAAGTTTTAAATAAAATATTTATTATTTTACTTATTTAGTTTTTCTTAGTCGAAACTAATTAACTTGTAACAAAGTTATTTCCTTAGTCGAAACTAATTAAATTATGAGAAAGTTGCTTTTACAGTACATTGAATTCAAGCTCCTTATATACAATTCAATTAATTAGTAATTCTAATATTTCAAAATTGAAATATTACAATCGAACTTTGCAGAAGCACAATTTAAGATTATTTTTTTCCTTTATTTAAAAAAATTTTTTTAATAAAGATGAAAAAAATATGATATGTATAATATTTTTATTTTATCTTCGTTTTTTTTTCATCTTTAATTATGATTTTATAATATTTTTCTTTGGTCGTGCTTTGGACTTTTCCATTACCCCTTACGTAAAATCCGTCTGTGCTTTGGATTTCTTCTTTGAAGAGTTCATTATGCCCCGGGTTACCTTCTTTCATAGAATTCGCCCGCGCTTTGGATTTCTAGAGTTCATTGTGTACCTGACTACCCTTTGCGTAGAATCTGCCCATGCTTTGGATTTATAGATTTCATTGTGCCCGGATTATCCTTGCGTAGAATCTGCCCGTGCTTTGAACTCCTTCTTCGAAGAGTTCATTGTACCCCAGTCTAGTCCCATAATAGGACTAGGTCGGACGGTTAAGCACCAAATAACATCGCTAATTTTTAAGTTTTATTCAATGGATCAGCAAATGTTGATTTCTCATCTTAATGATAATGTTGGTAGTCCCAACGGATATGTATGTAGAATTAGGTGTGGTCAATTGATGGAGGTTCCTGATTCACTGGAAAAATCTTGACAATCCTAGCAGCTGTTCTCAGTTCAAAGGTTATATTTGAATTATTTGTGCATTTCTTCGTTGACATACATAATTAACATTGAAACCAAAAGTTTAACGTTTAATTCATTGAATTCAGGAAACGATTTCATAATCAAGGTGGTCCTTGGATTCCCCCATGCATGTCAGTCGACTCCTAAAAAAACAAAGGAGAGTCCTATTTATGAAATGACATTCATTAAGTTTCTAGTTTACTAAAGAACATATTTTTATTAAGATTAGGAATTGAACTTTTTTTATATTATTATTACATTAGATGTTACATCAACTTCCAAATATACATAGCCGTACTAATTATAATGAATGACGAAACAATCCTTTTTTTTTAAAAAAACTTTATCTATTTATTGCTTGATTAAATGAATTTCGGCTCGATTCAAGTAATCGTTTTTACAATTATGAGATCTTCTAAAGAGTAATAATTAATTAAATAAACTAGTAAACGCAAACAACTTTAATAATTTGTTTATAATGCATAGTTACCCGCTATTACACCAAAACCTACTATACAAAACTTTATAGGTAACATTTCTTGTCTTTTAAAAAGAATCTTTAATGTTTATATTTTGTTTAATAACTACTATATAAACTATAACTAAACTGAGTAATCTATAGATAGAGCATGTAATCCACAATCAGTAGAACCAGATTTGGCCTTAAATTTGGAAATAGCAGACTTGATTAATCAGAAAAAACAAAACTAGTAAGCTTCATTAAGTATTAATTCGTCAACCAATTAACCAACTAGATAGTTAGCTAGCCGTCAACTTACAATTGATGTTTATCTTTTTTTCCCCGATCAAAAAAATCATTCCTAAAAGTCCACGGGATGCCGCAATGCATATAGTCAGACTTGTGAATCATCGAAACCCGACTGTTGCATGGTTAGCTTTAACGGTATTTATAATTTATGTATTTATGTGAGATTGGTTTATTTATATCAATTGATACAACAATAACTATTTATTGTTACTGTTATTGTTAGCTCTTGGATATTTGTGTGAAGAATTGTGGATATCCTTTTCATCTACAGATAGCAACCAAAGAATTTCTGAATGAACTAGTTCGTAAATTTCCTGAAAAATCACCTGTAAGAAAAATTTTATTTATTTATTTATATATATCATCAATGTTGTAATTGAATTTTAAAACAATTCAACAAATTATTACTATCATCATCAGCAACCTCATTGGCGATTCTTTCTTTAATAGGCTATCCCTAATCCAATACAATTAAAAATATTGGAATTTATTCAAGAATGGAAAATCACAATTTGTACAACTTCTCGACATAAAGATGACCTTGTACATATCAATGATATGTATCGGTTATTAGTATATAAAGGTATATGTGATCTCATATATCCTATGGTGCATATTCATACATATGTATAGTTCAGATTTAATTATCAATCAAATTGTAATACGTAGGCTACATATTTCCCGAGATTGATGATCAATCTGCATCGGTTCTTATTCCTAAGGAGGTGTGACTTTATAGATTTCAAGATGATTTCCTTTAAATTAATTTGATTATAGAAATTATTAAATAAAATATATAAAATATTCAATTTATTTCATATATAAAATATATATAGACATTGAAATCACCTGAAGAATTAGAAGAAGAAGATAGAGTTGCTCAAGCAGCGGTAGAGTAATCTATGAGAACGTTCATTAGCACAATTAATTTATAATTAATTAGATGGATTTTACATTGATTCATTAAATATCATTTAGAAATTACAAGAATTAATTCGTAGAGGTAGACCTTCAGATTTAGCAGAGGCTAATGAACTTATGAAAATTATGTCAGGATATGTAAGAAGATATATTATCTATTTTTATATATATATACGCGTGTCTTAATTTGTACAAATAATGATAATACTATTATTAAATAATGTTTAGAATCAAGAGGCAAAACCAGATTATAAAAAACAGGCTAATGAAGAATTGGAAAACATACAACAAAAAGCCATACTTTTAAATGATATGTTAAATAATGTCAAATCTAGTGAAGAAACTAGTAAAGGTGATATATTTGAGGTGAAAATAAAATTTATTTATTTATTTATTTTATTTTTTGATTTTTGATTAATAATTGTTAGTATATTATAATTTAATAATATAGGAATTGATACAATCATGTAAAACTTCTCAACCGAAAATTCAAAAAATGATTTCCGAAGAGGAAGACTCTGAAAGCATTGGTCCGTATTATTGTATTTTTATGCAACTTAAAAATCACATATCATCCATTACTATTAATAATTTTTTCTTTATTCACCTTTATGAATAGATCGTCTTTTAACCTTGAATGATTTGATTAATACTGTTTTGACAAGATATGAAAATATTTTAAAAGGAATATTTGACCAACCTAAAGAACTGAACCAACAATCTATTTTACAACCAAAAGCGAAAGAAGAAACAAAAACGTAACATCACAATCTTTCATTTCCATATTATCATAATGCTTATATTTTATGTATATATATTATACTATAGTATATTAATTCTTGTTTATATACACATATTCATAGAAATAATTCTGATTCATGGTTAATTGATTTGAGTGAACCTGAACCTGAACCACAATTAGGTCAAATTAGAATCACTTCAAATCCAACTACAACAACTTCTTCTTCCTCCTCAACAAATGAACCAGCATTATACAATTCAACTTCTTCTAATAAAGGTGATTCTTGTGTATATATGCATATGTTGATATTTTTCCTTTTGCAAGTAATTATTAATAGAATTATTTTATTTTTATTATTAGGAAAATCAACAATTGATGATTTATTAGAATTTTCTTTCAATTAACTTGTGTGTTAGTTATCTTTGTAATTTGAAAATTAAACTTGGTAAGACAACTTATTATTATATCAAATAGGAAACAGCGATAATAATAATTTTAAATTATTATGAATAAATAAAGTTAACAAATGAATTAACAAGTGGTTATTTTTTAAATTATTTATGGCCTGACTCAATCTTCAATAGTAAAAAAATACATGTGTATTTTTATCAAATTGACATCATTCATTATCTCAAAATCTACTACGTGCAGAAACTTCTCATTAGAAAAAGTGGAGATGATATTGATTGCAAATACAAAGGAAATCATTACAATACATGTTTTTAGTATGCAAGGAATTGGTTTCAAAAAAATCGTTTTAATGCATTTATTCGTAGTATTGTGCGAACTAATTTTATTTTGTAATTTCAATTTTTATGATCAATATGTGTGATAATATTCTTTCAGATTATTCTTTCTTAATAAATAAAAGAAAACGATTTCTAAAAGTTATTATTATTATGTGATAGCAATTATTTAAAGCGAGTCACAATATATATTTTTTTAATAAATCCCATTGGATAAAGCAGTTTTCACGTGATATTTTCCACCACCCAAAAATAGGATTTAGTCATCGTTTCAATTTAAAAAATCAAAATAATACAACTTTTGTTGAAAATTTTCCACTAATGTCACCCACCACCATTACAAAGCAGTCCTTGTAGACCATGTGTCACAGTGAATTTACATTGTATCAATGATAAAAAAATGAAAGCAATCGATATCTGTATATACAATTAATCAGCTAAAAAAGAAAATATACATTATTTATTATTAAATAATTGGCCGAAGCTAATGTTTATTATCGGTGGCGCAAATGGTTTATATCTAGACATTTTGATATTAACTTAGACTTGCAACAGTCAAAATACTCCAAATTTTTGTCAAACTACTAACAGCTTAATATTAACAAAAGTTTTTTTCAAAATAATATTATAAAAATGAGCGCTCTTGCCTGTTGATTACATTACTTTCATACAAGTGTATTACTTTGAATGGATGTCTGCAACTGGATTATATTCTGTGCAACACCATCATTCATATCACCCATCTCTCTTTGTCTCAGTAACACTATTTTTTTACTTTAATGGACCCCAATCAATTGGGCCTTTACCATGACTTCCAAACATTTCATATTCGGGGCAAATTTTTACTTTTCATGATGCAACACCCGTAAATAATACAGGAAATAAATTCACGACGGGTAGCTTCATTTGAGCGAGAAATATATTCAGATACCTTAAAAACTTCTTCAATAATTAAATGTATTACGAATCTCATCTGAGATATATCGCCTTCAAAAAGATTGTAGATCCTGACCCTGGGAAATTTCCTCTTTTAATTCATCAATCGCATTTGGCCTAGTTAACTAATCAAGTAATTAATCAACTAACTAACTATAAAATTTGTGACACACTAAAAAAAGTCAAATAAAAAAAAATCATCGTTTTTTTTTTATATACCAAAAAAGACTACAACCGTCGCACCTGATTTCTTTCTTGCGTTAAAAAAAAATGTCAAATCCAAAATTTCCATCAAATTGTCCAATGCATAATGAAAAACCAGATGGCACAACAAAAAATGATAATAAATCATCATGTCCAATAACGCATTCAGGCGACGCACTCTCGCCTGAAAATCAAATACCAACAAACCTTGGTCATTTACCGGCGCCAGGTCAGCAAATACCATTACCGACTCATCGTCTCACATCTTCAATCCCAAAAGCTTATAGTGCAGAATATTGGGAATACCCATCACCACAACAATTTTATAACGCTTTAGTAAGAAAAGGATGGGAGACTCCGGAGGATAGTGTTGAGACAATGGTTGATATACATAATTTTTTGAATGAAGCTGCTTGGAACGAAATACTTAAATGGGAAAGTACGAAAAAATGGTAAAAAGAAAATTTTATCAATTTGATCAATCAATTCTTTTTTTTAAAATTTTCAAGTTTTTTTACCTTATAAAGATGATACAAATATAAACATATATATATATATATATAATTAGTAAATGTGGTGATCCAAAATTGTTAAGATTTCGTGGTAGACCACACGAATTAAGTCCCAAAGCTAGAATGTTACAATGGGCAGGGAAGATATTTTCATTCATGGGGTAAATGATTTTTTTGGTTTTTTATAAAAAATTTTTTTGCTTATTAATCTTAATATCATTGTCACTGCTTAGAACGCCACCGCCATTTGATCGTCATGATTGGACTATTGATAGATGCGGTAAGGAAGTGCGGTATGTGATTGATTATTACTCTGGACCTGATGAAGGAGATACTCCTATATTCTATTTGGATGTTAGACCAGCTTTAGATTCAATAGAAAGTGTTGTTGATAGAATTAAATTTGCTACAAAAGAAACATTTCAAAAATATAAAAATCAAATTAATAATAATACATCAAGAGTTGGTGGTGTTGGTAGTGGTGGTGGTGTTAGTGAATCAATCGGTGTGAGTAATGTTGAAAAATCTAGTGGTTAAATTTAAAATTTCAATTAATATATATAAAAAGAATCTTGAATTAAACTTGTATTTTTAATTGATTTACATTTGTATCACACACACATTTTAATTTATATATTTTAATATTTTTTTCTTAAAGTCAAGTACATAAATAAAAATTGTATAAAAAGATGGATAATAAAAAAGACAACAAAGAAAAACAAAAACTTAATAATCTAAGAAAAACCTTTCAGCCTTTAAATAAACTACGCAAAAGAGAACTCAGAAAATTCATCCAAAACACTAACACCTATCAGTATAACAATAATAGCAGTGTCAACAATAAATCGGCAAGTATATCTACTTCACCATCTCACTTCACTCAACCAATTACATATTATGGTAAATCGATAAAGTCCAGAATACCAACAACTGACCTAGCAAGTTTAAAAAAAGAATTACAATCAATCAATTCCTCATCCTTAATAAAAAGAAGAAATTTTGGTACTTTATTTAATGAGGTGGAGGGAGATCGTGAAGAGATTGAGTTGAGTATGAAAGAGATACGAGAAGGTTTTTCCAAGCGCGATGAATCGATAATGGACATGGAACCAAGAAGATCTATTAATTTAAAACCTTTGAAAAGCGGTTCCTCTGGTTCTAATACATCTAGAGTATCAAGTTCTCATACACAAAGATCAAATAGCCCTAGTATGCACAAAAGTATGATGGTAAAAGAAAAACTTTCAAAAAAGAAAAAGTCTAATAATAAACAAAAAAATAATGATTCAGGTAAATTAATATAAATAATTCTAAACATATATATAATAAATTGTAATAATTAATATATAATACCATATATATAATCTAACCTAATATAAATAAGATACTGATGATCTATATATACCGCCTGGTCATCATCGTAAAGAAATAACCAAGAGTGGCAGGTGATTTTTAGGAAATAAAGGAATGATATTATTATTTTTTTCATTGTTAATTAATTAATTAATTAAAAATATAGTTTACACAAGAAAAAGAAAATCAAAAAAGAATTCTCCGATGATGACAGTGATTCCTCTGATTTTGGAAAAAACCATATAAAAAACTCAAGACAATCAACTCCTGTTAGGACAACCAACAGTGGATCAGTAAGTTTCTATTATCTATAATTATATTTATTTATTTATTTACATATCTATTCATGTATACACTTAATTTTTTAGAAAGCAAAAAATAAAAATACTATTGGAACATTTAAAACTAGGAAAAGAAGCACTTCAGAAACTATTGTAACTCCAATAGATGAAACTCCTGTTGTAAAGACAAAGGATCAAATACCAATTAAAACCTTTTACGAGTATGTGGATCCATATGTTCGTGAACTTAAACAAGAGGATTTGGACTTTTTGTCAAGCAAGGTAAAAAAATTTATGCCAAAATCTTAACACACACACACATATATGTATGTATGTATGTATTTACTTATATCACAAATCTATATTTTTTTATAAGCCCAATAATCAAAAATATTATAAATTTCCAAGACTTGGTAAACATTATGAAGAAGTTTGGAAAGAAGAGATGAATGCTCTTATGCCACATCAACCAGGTGAAACAGATGATGATGATGATGATCGTCAATTAAATGGAAGTTTCAATTCACATTCATTAAAAACTCAAAATGATGAGTGCGATGAATTTATTGGGCCTATAAGTCAACGTTTAGTAATGTCTTTAATTGATTATGGAGACAACTTCAATCAACAGGAAGGTCGTCATTATTTACAAACAAATGGTCAGAATGGTTATCACAATAATATTAATATTAATAATAGTAACACCAATAATAATGGTGATCAAATTGAATTGACCCCAAAAAATTTACTAAAAGATTTTGATACACAGGATTGTAATGTGAATGATAGAGTTTTGAGAGAATTAAAAGCATTAGGTCTTGTTGATGATGATGATGTTAGTGTACTTTTTTATACATACATATCTTTGAATTCGTTGTAATATTTAAATAACGATTTTTATATACACACATATTGGCTTACCTCTCTATGCATTCATTTTAGGCTCAATGGAATGGAAGGGAAGATGATGAAGATGATGAAATAGGCAGAGAATTACGTGAACTTCAAGCAAAATTACATGAGTTGGAAAGAAAAAATGCATACCGTAAAGCGGTTTTGAGAGGCAGAGTAAAAGACTTGATGGGTTATCAACAATATCTTCATTTCGAAACAGAAGTTAATAATGAAATTGAAGAAACTTATTTAGCGCGTTTTGTAATTACCTTTTTTTACTTATTTATCATTACAATTTCTTTGATTTTATTATTCAATGACTAAATTTATTGATTTTTTTTGTTTTCATTTCACCCTCCCTCCCCCCAAAAAATAATAAAGCCTGATAAACAAAGGGGAATAAAAAGAGGCAGAAACGGTGCTAGAAAAACTATTCCTGGTGATGATGAAGTTAGAAAACAGATTGAAAGACGTAACGAATTGTCAAAATTGATTGGTAATAAGTGGAGTAATCCTGAAAAATTCAAAGTACCTACTGAATCTATCTTCAACGACGAAGATATGAAAAATTTTGTATATGAGCCTGATGAACCAACCGACGATTTTTTTTGAGAAACAATGGCAATCAAGTTGAAAGACTTAGTATCGTTATTAATTTTTATTTTATTTAATTTTTTTTTTGTTGTATAATTTATTAATTTATATATATATATATTTAATAGCTAAATTGTAAAATATTATTGTATTTAATAATTTTTGTAAAGTATTGAGTGTTGATAACTCACAAAATTAATTATATCTATACTTTCCCACAATTGGGAATATTTCCACTTTATTTAATTCTCTCATATCATCGAATTTCATTTCCAAATAATTTGATTTATATTTTAAATTTTATTTGTATATGTTAAAATATAACTAATAAATTATTTAAAAAATAATTATATTAAAACAAAATATAAATAGCATAAAAAAATCTAATTTTTTTGATTAGTAAATAATAAATCCTGATAATAATGACGGTAAAAAAAAATATATATAAATAAATAGTTTTTTCTTTAAAAGATATGAAATTTTTTTGTTGGTACACTTCTTGATTCAGCCTCAATGGCGCTTAATGTGGTTTCAGTTAAAATTCTTTTAATTTCATTTTTAGCTTTCTCAACAACATATTCATTTTCCCCTTCAACAAATAAATAAAGTTTTCTTTCACCAGAAGCAGGTACAGGTTGACGCCCTGGTGGATAATATGTACCACGTGTAGTAATTGCCGCACCAGTAAGCTCTGTAATTTGAGAAATTTGTTCCTATAAAATTGAATTTGAATAAAGATTGAATTAATTGGAAATGGAAATTTAAACAATCAATTAATAATAATAATAATAATAATAATAATAATAATAATATACGTATAATATACATACTTTATTTGTAACTTTCCATCGTGCCTTTTGTGGATAATCGTTTATTTCAATTTCAACACTATATTCGGCTGTATTTTCCGTCTTATCAGCTTCAGAAACATTGCCATGTACAGGGTTATCTTTAAATCTTGCGTTAATATCTGCAATAATATCTTTAGCTCTTTGAACACCACTAGTTCCAACACTAGCATTAACGCGAGCAGCAGCTTCCTGTGCGGCTCTAAGAGCTATACATGAAAAAAAAAATAAATAAATAAATATTTACATTCATTTGAAAAATAAACTTGTATATAAAATTTAAAAAATCCTACCAGCAACTGCTGTATGGTTTGATTCAGATGATATGGGAGCAGTGGAAGCAGCAGCAGTAGCAGTAGTAGCAGTAGATGAGCTAGCAACAGCGGGTGAAGAAACTTTTTGAACCGGATTTGTAGCAATTTGTTCAGCTTCTTCTTTCTTAATAGTAGGAAGTATTGGATGTTCTTCATCTTCAACTTCTTCTTCTGATGTATCATCATCAACATCTCCATATGTCTAAAAAAAATTTTAATTATTATTATCATCATTATCTATATAGTTCCATTTAATATATATATATAAGCTTGAAATATAGATTGTAAATATGAATGAACAAATAATACCTTTCTTTGTGCCTTTTTAACTAAATCTCTTGCCTCGTCTAATTTTTCAAGTCCTTTGCCACCAAAGCCTGAACCTGAATAGGTAGCGTTACCAGCCTTAACTTTTTCTTGAAAACCTATAAATTTTTTTTTGATATTTCCATTAATTTTTTATACATATAAAAAAAAATTTTTTTAATCAATAAACCAAAAAAAAATTTGAAACAAATATTTACCGTCAGCCAATTGTTGTAACTCAAGACTTACGTGACCACCACTTAATTTTAATGCTTTAACAATATCCATAGCATATCTATCCTGTTCAGGTGTAATAAAAGTATATGCCGTACCTTTATTACCTGCACGTCCAGTTCTACCAACACGATGTACATAATCTTCCATGTGATTAGGGCATTCATAATTAGTAACAAGTTTCAATTGTTTTACGTCAAGACCACGAGCCGCAACAGAAGTTGCAACCAATATTTGACAGACTCCTGATTTAAAATCAGCAATGGTACTATCACGATCCAATTGGTCCTAATTAAAATTAATAATAATTTATTTATTTTTGTTTTTGTTGATGTTAAAATACAAAATATTTAATAAAAATTATCAGATATAATTAGTACCTTGCCACCATGCAAAGACATACAAGGATACCCTTTATGAATCAAATCACGTAATAGATTATCGGCAGCTTCTTGTCGATCGACAAAGATAAGGGTTCTAGCTTCAGGATCATCATTGTATTGTTGACCTAAAATTTCCAATAAACGAACAAATTTTGTATTTTCTTCACGAACTTCAACAATTTGAGTCACATCTTGAGCTACAACACTACGACCACCTACAGTAATTTCAAGAGGCCTCTTAAGAACTTTTCTTGCTAATGATTCCATCTTTAAAGAAAATATAAAGAGAGGATGACTATTATATAAAAATAATTTTTCATGGGGAAATAGAGATTTTAATTTACCTGTCGAGGAAACGTCGCAGAAAACAATACAGTCTGACGGTCGGGTCTTACATTGTTAACAACTTTCATTACCTAACGATAACAATTAAAAGGAAGTTGGTTGTTGATTAATCATAAATTGGAAGTCCAAAAAAACAAATTCCATGTCGATCTAATAGTTACCTGAGGTTCAAATCCCATATCAAACATACGATCAGCTTCATCTAACACAAGGTAAGTAACTCTTCTTAAATTAGTAACACGTCCAGAGTTAGCACACAATAGGTCAATCATACGTCCTGGTGTACAAACAATGATTTCTGCACCACGCTTCAATTCTGCTATTTGATCTTTAATAGGCGATCCACCATATGCGCAAACCGCCTATAATATTATTTTATAATTAAATAAAAAAAGACGATTAATTATTGCCAAGTTTAATATTATTTATACACATGACAATAAATGCATAAAGGATGATATTTTACTTACTCTAAGATTTAAACCTTTTAAGAAATGTTTACATTCTTTATGAATTTGCACAGCTAATTCTCTTGTTGGAGTCATTATTATGGCTACAGGGCCTTCCATTTGTTCTAAAGGACGTTGATCTTTAATATGTCTAAACATTGGAAGAAGAAAAGCAATAGTTTTTCCACTGCCGGTCTTAGCTACTCCGATAACATCACGACCTGCCATAATAGCAGGAATTGCTTGCGATTGTATTGGTGTAGGTTTTTCAAAATTTAATTTTTTTATAATTCCCAAACTAATAATTAATAAAAAAAATTTTTTTGTTAACTCTCTCTTTATAAAACAAATCAGTGAATGCATATAATAAATAATAGCATTCTTATAAATACCATGCTGCAGGTAAACCAGCATGAGTCCATTTTTGAATGGGTTTTGGACAATCAACACCCTAAAAAAAAAATAATAATACAATGACATTTAAAATTAATTTTATAATTAATTTAAAAAAAAATCCCCCGCTCATACCCTGATTTTGATGCCACCCAACTCTATTCTAACTAAATCTACTTGATCAGGAATCATATCACGCATCTCGGGAGGTTCAATATAAAAATCTTTTCTAAATGGCTCATATTTAACTTGGGAATGATCAACTATAGCCAAATCTTTCTTTTTAAGTTTTTTGGCAGCAAGTCTATTTTTTTATTTGTTAATAATATATATTAATAAACCACTAGAATAAAGTAATATAAATTAATATAAATTAACTCATACGCTAAAATATCTTCAGGATCACTACTTCCAACCTCCTCTTCATCTTCTTCTTCATCTTCTTGAACAGAAGAAATCGGAGTTTCGATTTTAGACCTTCCTTTTATAGATTGTCTTGCTCGTTTTTTATCTTGTTCATTTAAATGTTCTACTTCTACTTCAACATCTTTCATGTAAGCGTCAAGTGGATCCTCATCATCTTCAGAATTATTAATATCCATCGTTTTATCGGATTGATCTTTAAACAACGTGAATTTGGTTGATGATGTTGAAGATTTATCAATTTCTTCACGAACTCCTTCTTTTGTTGACTTACCCTTAACATTTTGGGATGAAGTTTTCTTATTAGAAGGGCCAAGAAGAGGGTTTCTTCTAAACTGTAGTGTTTGTGGCTCACTTTTATCAATCGATTTTGGGATTGGTAATAGATCGACAGAAGATGTAGGCAATGTATCTAAGTAATATTTTTAAAATAAGTAAGAATTTAATATAATAATAATAAAAGTAATATAAACTTTTTTTTTCTAAGAACTTTTTACGATAATATGAATGATCAAAACCTGTTGAGGTATCTACTTCCATAGAATCATCTTCATCATCGTTATCTAAAGTCCAACCACCTTTGTTTGAAATTTCCTGTTCTTCTTGATTTTCTAGAGCTAAATTTTCTGCTGTAGTGGTAAAAGATTCGCCTGTCATTTTAATTTTAACTTCTTCTTCTTCTTCGGCTTTCTTGGCAGCTTCTCTTTCTCTTCGCCATTGTTCAACACGTTCCCTTCTTTGACGAATTTTTTCTTCTTGATCAAGTAAAGCAGCAACTGTTGCAGACGTTTTCGAATCAGAAGACTATATAAAAAAACCTCTCGATAAAGATATCATCTGATAAAAAATATTTGACATGCATTCATTTAAAAAAGCTTACCTTTATCTCATTAGAGTTGGCTTGTGACTCAGTTTCACCATTAGCAGTTTCATGACCATTAGTTATATGAGTGGTTTGGTCCTTCTCACCAACAGTAATCACATCGCTCATTGCCTCCGTTAAAGAAGAGCTAATTTTTGGTTCATGCGAATGTGAATCACCAACACGAGTTTTTCTATTTGTATTATCTTTAGAATGGTTTGACTTACGATGTGAATCTTCTTTCTCAGATTCTGCATGATTACGAGATTTCTTACGCTCTCTATCATCTCTATTACGATCTCTTTCGCGATCTTTTTCTTTTTCTCTTTCACGATCCTTATTCTTGTCACGATCTTTTTCTCTATCACGGTCCTTGTCTCTATCACGGTCCTTGTCTCTATCACGGTCCTTGTCTCTATCACGGTCTTTTTCTCTATCACGGTCTTTTTCTCTATCACGATCCTTATCCCTATCACGGTCCTTGTCCCTATTATGGTCTTTTTCTCTATCACGATCTTTTACTCTCTCGCGGTCTTTTTCTCTTTCACGATCTTTAATACGATCCTTTTCTCTATCTCTTTCCCGATCACGATCCTTGTCCTGTCTAGTTTTACTACGACTTCTGTCGTGAATATCTTTTGAGGAATCTCTTGTTCGATCACGTCTACGTGAGTGTGAGTGTGAATGCTTGCGTCTTTTTTGTGGGGAAGGAGAACGACTTCTTGAGCGAGAATGTCGAGCCATTTTTTTTTTTTAAACTTTTTTAAAAATTTTTTAAATAAAATGTAGACACCAGTGTAAATTTCGTCGTGTGACTAGTACAAATTTAGAAACTATCTTCAGAAGTTCTAAGTTTGATTGGATAATAATGTTACATGTGTCGATTGCGCCCCTTCAATTTTACACACTGAATGAATGTCGTGTAACATAAATAGATTAAAAATCCAATAATCACGTGGTTACAATATATAAATTTTATAAATTTACAGTTTATTTTTTTTATTTTATTAACTAATTTCAAAGTCTATTGTTCTATATGTAATAACTAACCGACTGTATCTATGGTAACATTTAAATTTTAAAAGAAAAAGATATGGTATGACAATCGAGATTGTTTAAATTCAAAAGAACTATCAATCCTGTTGTAGAAAATGTAGGCAGTAAGATTATTCGTGTAGTTTGATTCTTTGATCCTAACAACAAGTATAATTAATAAATAAATTACTGTTTTTCTTTTAAGGGATAGATAGAAAGAAAGAAAACAAAGTTTATTGATTACCTTTTAATAAACAGGTTTTAAATTCTTTTTGATTTCCAATAAAGTAAACATGGGGTGTTTGGTTTATTATTAAAGGATCTTCATCTTGGAATGGATAACAAACTAATATAAAATTATAAAATTAAAATCATTTCAATTTGGTAAATTAATAATAAAATACAAAATCTAAAAATTTCTTTAGTACATAGAGTATCAGGTGCAGTTGGTGCAATATGTCTCCAATATAAAGTTTTCTCAGCAAATAAAAGTCTATCATCACATTCTACATATCTAAAAATATCATCGATTGTTTGACCTGATGTGCCTAAAAATCTATTGAAACATACATTTAATTAATTTATGTGATTTTATTTTTTTCTAAAAAATAAAATTAATATATTAAATAACTTGCAAAAATTTATCCAATTGGAACAAATAAGGATTCGTTACACAATTAAAATTTGAGTTTTGATGAGCTTTTGTGAATAAATTGACTTGAATTGGTTGTTGTGGAAAAGTTGTATTTGTTGGATCATTGGCTCCTGGCATTAAATCTAAGGGAGTTGACTTGCATATATCATCAAAAATATAATCTAATTCTGAAAATAATTCATTATTAAGACCAGAATTATCATTTCCTTGTCTTGTCTGTTAACAAAAAAAGTATAATTTTAATTTTATATATATATATATATAAATTTGTTAAATATATCAATTAATTCATACATGTTTTTGTTCTTTTAAACTATTTCCTACTACGATTACCCTTGATATTTTAGAAGTAATGTTTTGATCCTAAAAATAAATAATCATTAATTAATAGATTTAAAAAAAAAAACGAATATACATGTATAATAAATCTTTACATGAAGGTTTCCAAGTTCACCAGTTAAATATTCAACCATCATTTGCATTTGTAATCTCGATAAACTATCTTCAGAAATATTCATACCACTGATAAAAGCTACATAATTTTGCTCATCTTGACAATTTCCATTATTGATAAGATACTTTGTCAAGTAATAAACAAAAAAAACCACTCTTTTTAGATGATTTTACTAACCTAGTTCCATACGATGTACAACTTCTTGAGGTGCTAAGTCAGCAAAACAAAGATCCATTACTTCAAATTTTCCATCCGATGTTTGTCTGCCTAATACTGCCATTATTACACCTAAAAAATATAATAATAAAATAAATCATATTTTATTGATATATATCATATCCTATCCTATATATTAATTATGAAATCAATATTTTTACAAGTTGACAATGGTAAATTGAAATGAGTATACCTGTAGTTAATATTTCATTTTTTATTACGTCACCAACTAAACTTATTCTTCCAGATCCATCCTCCAACATAATATCATCATTATCACCACAATATTTATAAACTGGTGGAGGCGGGGGTTCTGTATGCTAATTATAAAAAAAATAATTATATACATGCAGATAGTATATGAAAATTGTGGGTTTTGAAAATTGATATACACACATCTTTAGTAATTTCATCAAGAATATTTGGTTTGTTAGCCATTTCAATATAAACTGTTCCAATCATATAACATATTTCATCAGGCCTTATATCTAAAATTTTGTCACAAAATCTTGCATTATGAAATATATCGACTAAATAATAATTGATCAGAGAATAATAATGATAATAATCAGCTAAAATCCAAAGTATTCTCAAAAAAAAAACCCCCCAAAATTAGATTTACCTCGCGTTTCGCGCCATTTCCTACGCGCAGATTCAAGAACAATAGGTTTAAGTTCTACTAATCTCGCGTAATATAAAGCTGCATAATTTATATGATAATTTTTTTCTCTAATTATAAATTTTTCATGAAATGAATCCATAATGCTAATAAAATCGATCACATGACAAGTCACACAAATAAATAAATAAATAATAATTTTTTTCTTGATTTTTAAAAAAAAAAAAAATTTTTTTTTTATGAAAAAAGAGAGATAAAAGATAATTCAACAATTAAGGCTTGTTTGATTTTCAAAATAATATTTGTTTGAAAATGAAATAAAAATCAAGAGGAAGAGATGTGAGTATTTTTGATTCTTTGAAAAAAAAAAAAATACAATGAACGGTTGAATTACCTTTATTTTTACTTTTCTTTTTCATTTGAAGATATTTTTTTTTTGGCTGAAATGATAAGAAATTGCATTCGGGATTTCCGGTTAATTTCGAAACTCCCAATTTTGTTATTTATTAGCAAATGGTGGTTGTGTTTTGAATTCATAATTCAGAAAAATGACCATTTTACTTGATCTTAGTTGATCAGTCATCGTTTTTAATATCAGTAGCATTTTTCATTTGTTCTTATTATAATGATAATAATAATAATAATAATAATTTCATTATCAATATTTTTATTTGTCATTTACTGTATCTATTACGAGAGCTGATTTCTTTAGGTAAGTTTAATAATGATAATATTATTATTAGTCACATCTATAGATTATAACCTAAATGATTAATTCTTTCCTCCTCTTTTAATCAAGTTTTTTGAATGATATAAACACATTAATCAAAAAGTTTTATCACATAACAATTTGGAATGAAGAAAAAGATTATAGCAATAATAAATATAATAACGATTCCAATTAGGGTATATCAATGTATCACACTTGTAAATAAATATAAATTTTAGAAATATTCTATCGATTAAAAATTTAAATTTTTTATTACAATATTAAAAAAAATTTCAATTTAAAAAAAAAAAGAGAAGTTTATTTTCTATCAGTGTAAAATAATAATATTATTATTAAATATAAAAAAATATGCCATAATAATACTCCATCACTAATAATTTCTACAACCCACCAAAAAAGTCAAGAATAATTCTGGGTTAAAAATAGAACGCACATGTAAATATATATTGAAAAAAAAAATATATAATAAAAATCAAAACTTTAAAAGAAATGAAACAAATTTAATCATGCAATTTTAAAGGTTTCGGTTAAAATGTTGTGTATATTGTTGTTGTTGTTATTATTATTATTATAATTATGTTATTATTATTATGATTGTTATTATAATTATAGTATTATATAATATTATTAATATTGTTGTTGTTGTATATATATATATATTTATTTATTTATTTTCTTTGGATTTAAACCTTTCGTTTTAAGTTAGTACTTAACCATTCCAAACCTTCGTAAAGACCATCACCACTCGTTGCGCATGTGGCTTGGATATACCAATGACGTTGTCGAAGAGAATGAAGTCCAAGTTTATCAGTAATTTCTGCTGCATTCATTGCATTAGGCAAATCTTGTTTATTGGCAAATACCAATAAAAGTGCATCACGAAGTTCATCTTCGTTAAGCATACGTTGAAGTTCCTCACGAGCCTCTGAAATACGTTCACGATCATTTGAATCTACAACAAAAATAATACCCTGTGTATTTTGGAAATCTGATTGATTGATCGATTAATTAATTTGTTGTTGGTTAATATAATCACCAAGTAAAATAATTTTCATCTGTTATTTTATCAACTTACAATGACGCCAAAGTGGCCTGATCTTATCTTGACCACCAACATCCCAAACAGTAAAAGAAATATTTTTATATTCCACAGTCTCAACATTGAAGCCTTAAAGGTGGTAAATAAATATAATGTATTCAAGAAAATTATATATTTAATAAAATTTGTTTTCTAATATTTTACCACATAAATATGATACTATTTATTTATTTTATCTTTTTTTTTTTTTTTTTGAAAAAAAACTCACCAATGGTAGGAATAGTTGTAACGATTTCACCTAATTTAAGCTTATATAAAATAGTAGTTTTACCAGCCGCATCCAAACCAACCATTAGAATACGCATCTCCTTTTTGCCAAAAAGGCCTTGAAGGAGTTTTGAAATAGATAAACCCATCTTGTGAATTGGTTAATAATTAGTGTTAATGGTAAAAGGATAATAAAAGTAGTAATGGATAAATATTATGTGAAACTTTTTTTATATTTTATTTTTTTGTTTTAGGGAGGGAATCTATCAGTTTTTATAAGGCTTGATGAAGAAGTATTTGCGGTAAAGTGGTGTACAAAATAAAATAAAAGCCTAATAAAAATAATAAATAATAATGAAAAAAGACACAAATAAAAAATTGGGCCTAATATTAGTGGTCGAATTAATTAGGTTTTAAAAACTGCGTACTTTTTCAATCACCAAATTAGAAATTGCCAAATAGATGAAATTCAACCAGATTTTTATTTCCTGCGTCCATAAAACGCACTAATACTAATACTTTTACAACACGTCACACTCTCGAAAAATTACCGTAGATCCTTTCATTGAGTTTCATTTTAGTATAGTAAAGAGGTTTCACCTAATGAATAATATTCATTGAATTCTCTGTGGATATTTGGTTAATCGGATATTTGGTTTTTTTCATTGACAAATATAATAAATCAAAAGTGGATATTTAGCGAGTATTCAGTAAATAAATATCTCGTGTAATTGAAATTGAAATGAAATTTCGTAAGTCTTTTCTGTTTGTTCATTTATAATTAATTAGATTGAATATTTCGCTTGAAATAAAAAATAGCATTCATAATGAGAAGGAGGAGATTCTTATTGCTCATATTTTGAAGAAAAGCAAAGTAAAGGATGGTTTTAAGAAGTCAAATTGGATGTGGAAAAATGATCCATTCTTGTGATGGAAAAAGTTAGTTACTAAATACTTGTGTGCACCTACAACGTACACTCCAAGTGAGAGACTATTTATTCAAGCTGAAAATACAATAACATCAAAAAGAACAAAACTTAATCTGCTTTTATTTGATTAGATTATTTTTTTTTGTAAAGAAATTTTGATAACAATTAATATTCATTGAATAATTAATTTAATGATCAAATGAACATAAAACGAATGAATATTCAGTAGGTATGATCTCTACTGTGTAAGAATGTAACCTCCCAAGAATATGACTCTTACTCATCACAAATATAAAATTTTGAGCTTTAATATTAATATAAAATTTTGATTTATAATGATCATCATATTATTATCTTGTTATTTGTCATTTGGTCCCTCCCTTTCTATAAAAAATGCCCCAAATACCCCAAAATATGAAAAAGTTGTACAGGTTTTATAAATTACAATATATTACTAATTTCAAAAAAATTTTGATTATGTTTTTACAACTTTTAATAAATTAATTAAAGAGAACATGTCAGCAATCATTGACATGTTCTCCTTCATAAAAAAATGTATGAAAAAAATGCAGGAACTGGAATTGTAAGGATTTCGATTTCTACTTGAATTCAAAATCTTGTTTAACAGTAAACGAATCATTTTTTACTATTGTTTTAATGAACAAGTTTTTTTTCTGAATTATTAAACAAAATTATATATTTATTATATGTAATAAGTAAATAAAAGTATATTCCAAAAAGCGACGAAGCGGGTCTCTGCAGGGGTAAAAGGTAAGGACCAACTCATTATCCGAATTCCTAAAAGAGAAGTAGGAAAGGTACAGGATCTGGTGAAGGTCATATATACCAGCAAATAATTACTTCACCATTTGTAGATCAAGATTGAGTTCTGTGTTCCTTTTTTATAGAATAATCTTCAAATAGATATACAAGTTCTTTATAGGTGTAAGATGTAATTCCAATCCCAAGATGTTCTCTTGACGAGGATCACTTAATTTCCCTATAGGAATATATATATATATGAATTATAAAATTACTAACATTAAATTTTTCTTTACTCTTCTGTATGCACTTCTGTAATAACTCTCCCCATTTAGCTTCAGGTTTTCTTCGTTCATTTAGTTAATATCATTAGGAGTATCCTGCTTAGGTTTAACAATGAAATCAAAGCTTCTTCCTGACTAACCAATTGAGCAATAGTCTCATTTTTTTCTCCTACATTAGTAATGTTTGAGCTTAAGGGTCCTTAGTTTTTATAGACCTTTAGGGATTCTTTTAACGATTAATTTTTTGTTTTTTTCTCTTGGAATTAGAAAAAAATTATATTTCAAAATAGGATTAATGATCTTTGAAGAGTCTTTAAAACATCCAAGTTCAAGTATAATAAGTTAATACTGCCAACTATTACATCATCTTGGAAACAACAGCCATCATTACTCAGCCATTTGTTATTTAATGTATCATATTATTATTATTATTATTATTGTAAACAAATGGAGCAGAAAATTGCCATACCATAATATAAACACGAAAATTCTTAAAAAACTGGTCTTTGTATGATGCAACTATGATTACCCTATTACTATAAAAAAATAACATACGGAACCTCCACAGCCCCTCACAGTTAACCTTCTTCTAAAAAAACTAATGCAAAAAAGTATATAGAATTTGATAATCATAATACAAAGTTAATCGCTAAACTTTATCAACTACGCAAAATTTCACTATGTAACACGCATTTATTCATTGTTCCACCACCAAAAATTTTACATTAGATACTTCCTAATATGTCAGGATCATAAAGAGATCGGGTTCCAGCTCATAAACCTTTTTCATCAGAATCTTGTTGTTGTTTTTCTATTTGTGATGCTTCATTTGCCATGAAAGAAGGATACAACAATTATTGTCTTTGAATTTGTGTAAGGATGGATCAACAATGGTTTAATTGGACCACAGTTCAAACTCTGGTTAAACCGCGATTGGAATTATTAATACTTGTTACTAAAGTAATCTTCAAGAACCATATATGAAAGTCTAGGTTTTGCTGATTCGCGCAGTATAAATAAGCAATAAAATTGTGAAAACTTTATTTTTATAGTTAATTAATAAATAAATTATTTGAAGTTTATCAAAACCTAAGCTACATACAATGCATGTTGATTTGGCGGTGACGTACAATAGCGTTTTTACGGTCCTATTGTGTGATAAATGAATTGATTTTTTGAGCAAGAAAAGTATGTATAATGTCAGAGTTCATGTATTCAGGCAGGAGACACCCAAAATCGATCAATGTGATTTCATTGATTTCGTTGATCTTTAAATTCCAAAATTCACAATATTTGATTAATCAATAATTAATTAATACATTCTTTATATATATATAAATATCTAATATTCTTTTAATAACGGATATTATTGGATACGTTTTCAAAATCTTCATGATGGCAATACAGAGCATTACTTGAATTCACAATATCCAGGCCAACAGAATGAAGATACAATGGAATTTAATAAAATTATTAGGGCGTCACTTGTAACTTGAAAAACAAGTTATTCAATATCAAGCATTTCCTTCGGGCGATTTCAACAAATCTTCTATACGTGCTTATGTCAATGATTCCACAAATAAACTCACCAGCAATTATATGAGTCGCGAAAGTCCTCCTTCAACACCACTTGCTTTGGTTTATGATGTTTAGAATGCCTTAACAATTGTATAACTGTTACCATGGCTGTAATTTATGGAGATTTCAAAAAAAGAAATGCAATCAATACCATGGTTGAAAAACTTGATGATGTGGCTTTTGAGTTGATTCGGATTGCTCGTGAAGTTGGCAAAGAAGGAAAACTAGGAAAAAAAACAATGTTTAGATGGTGACTGGAAGAAATCATGATCCATTTAAATATGATAGCTAATAATCATTCTGAACAAGTAAGAGATATTGCTGAAGTATGTACTGCTGTAGTGCATGGGTGATTTAAGCAAAAAAATTACTGTTGAGGTTAAAGGTGAAACTCTTGTACTAAAAAATACTATAAATACTATGGTAAGATCTCTCAATAATTACAATATTATTATTATTGAATTATATTATTATTGTTATTATGATTTATTATTATCAGTCATTTTTCATGTAAATATTCTTTTTTCTTAGTTGATCAATTAAATTCTTTTGCTTCAGAAATTACTTTTGTTGCTCATAAAGTAGTGAACTTGGGATAAGAGCTCAAGTACAAGGCATTGGTGGAGCTTGGAAATTGCTTATCGATAATGTAAATACAATGGTTGCAAATTTAACAGCTCAAGTTCGTGATATTACTGATGTGTTAAAAGCCGCCACTAGAGGAGATCTTGGTAAAAAAGTAACTGTTAATGTAAGAGGTGAATTTTTGGATTTAAAAATACCATAAATTACTATGGTTGATTAGGTAAGTCTCTTTTTTATATACATATTTTCATGTATATATTTGTGTTTTTACACATACACTCACTCACACTTATTTGTTACGAATATTTGCCACTAAAGTAACAAGGGTATCACTTGAAGTAGGAACTAAAGGAAAATTGGGCAGCCAAGCAAATATTAAAATGTTGGTGGATTATGGAAAGATCTTACCAATAATGTGAATTTAATGGCTTCTAATCTTACTGCTCAAGTACGTGACATAGCAGCTATGTGTAAAGCAGTAGCATGTGTTGATTTGTCTAGAAAAGTAAGGGTTCCTACGCAAGGCGAAGCGCTAGAATTAAAAATTATTATAAGTACTATGGTAGAACAATTATGTATGTTTGCTACCGAAGTAACTAGAGTGGCTAGAGAGATGGGTACTGAAGGTATTCTGGGTGGCCAAGCTGAGGTTAGGGTGTTGATGGTACTTGGAAAATTCTCCCTGACAATCTAAATATCATGGTTGAGAATCTTACTTCTCAAGTACGTGAGATTGCTAATGTTTCAAAAGCTGTTGTTCTTGGTGATCTGAGTAAAAAAAATCATTGTTGGTGTCAGGGGTGAAGTACTTGGTTTTAAAGAATATGATAAACACTATGGTTGATCAATTGCAAATATTTGCCATTGAAGTAACAAGAGTCTCTTTAGAAATAGGAACAGAGGGTAAATTAGGTGTACAAGCTGTTGTTGAAGATGTTGATGGTACTTGGAAAGAATTGACTGATAATGTGAACGTAATGGCAGCAAATCTCACAACTCAAGCACGTTCTATTGTTGGAGTTATGACTGCCGTGGTTCATGGTAATTTCAGTAAAAAAATACTGTTGATGTCAGGGGTGAGTTACTTGATATTAAAAACTGTTAATTCTATGATTGAACAACTTTGTATCTTTGCTGCTGAAATAACTATAGTAGCTAGAGAAGTGGGCACTGAAGGTATCTTGGTGGTCAAGCTGGTGTTGTGGTGTTGATGGCACTTGGAAAGAATAAACAGACAATATAAATACCATGGCAGAATCTCACTGTCCGAGTGCATGATATTGCTAATGTTTCAAAAGCTGTTGCTCATGGTGATCTAAAAAAATTACTGTTGTGAAGTACTTGATTTAAGGAAAACAATTAATAATATGGTTGATCAAGTGAGCTTAATCAATTGCTTTTTTTATTTTATATATATATATATAATATTTATCTTTATAATCTTATTTATATTTTTTAAACAATTATCTATTAGTTATCTACATTTGCTGCTGAAGTAACAAGAGTTACTAGAAAAGTAGGGACCGAAGGAAAATTAGGTGTTCAAGCACAAGTTAAGGATGTAAGAGGAACTTGGAAAGAAATCACATCTAATTTCAATATCATGGCAGAAAATTTAACTTCTTTCATAAGTATGTGCACTTGCACAGATTTCTGTTGCTGCAACCAATGGAGATTTTATTCAATTTATTACTGTTGATGCATCTAGCGAAATGGATTCGCTTAAAACTAAAATAAATCAAATGGTATAATTTAAGAGAAAGTATTCAAAAAAAATACTGCTGCAAGAGAAAGAGCAAGTTTTTGGAGTTACCATTGCCGCAAATAACCAATTACGGTAGGTGTCTTTAAACTGAATATTCAAATATTCATCTGAATATAGTTAAATGATTAACATCACTAGACCTTATTTACATATATTAATATAAAATATTTTTGTCTCATAAAAATAATAAATAAATAAATCATTTTAAATATATAATAGCCCAAAAACTGTACAACAACAAATTATTGAATGTGCATATTTGACATCCAAATTTCAAAATGAAAAAAAAAAGACAATTGTGGAAAGATATTACCTTTATAATATAATATCACTATTAATATAATCAATTAATTTCACACTGTTAAATTTAATCAATCAATTATCTATAATTTCATTTCTCAAGACATTTATCACAACTATAGTAGCTGAATAAATAAAATAAAATAATAAAATAATTTAAAATGACAAGACTTAACTTATTCAAATAATTCATATGGTATAGCTAATTCAATTTGTGTAGAATCTACAATAGTTAATTCAATTTGTTTAGAATCTGCAAAATATTTATCACAAGAGTGGATATCAATAAATAAAATTTTAAAAATTAATAAAAAACAAAAATAATCAATCAATGATTAAATGTTAATAATTACCATTATTATTACCAATAATTGTCACTTTATTGGAATTCACAGGTTGGGGAAGGTTTGTAAATTTTAATAATCTGCTAGTGTAAATAGCATTTGGATGAAATGGAATAATTGTTGATGGATCAAATTTTATTTCATTCATTTTCTTAAATTTTTCAAGTGAACTATACCAAGAATCAACAATCTTAAAAGCTCCTTCAGCAGTTGGACGTTTATTTGGATTAGCATCCATGCATCTGAATGCTAGTTCGATATAGGGTTTTGGTGTGTTGTTTGAAAATCCAGGTCTTACACCTTCACATATTTTCATTGCAAGATATACATCATGTGCCAAATTATTAAAAGGTTGTTGACCAGTTGATATTACAGACATCAGAACTCCAAAACTATATATATCTGATGCCATTGTATATGGCTTCTCCCTTAAAACTTCCGGTGCAACATATGGTAGTACTCCAAATATACCACTTTTGTTTGATGTTTGACTAACTGGACGTGATAATCCTAAGTCAGCAATAAATGAATTCCATTTATTCCTTTAAAGAATATTACCACTATGGAAATCATGATGAATAATTTTTTCTTTATGAATATCTTTTAACCCAGTAATAATTTGATGGAGAATATCAATTTTGTCCTCCCATTTTAAATTTTTAAAATCTTTAGTTAAATATCTTGAAGACTTCCATCTTCTATATGACTCATTACAAATATATATTCTTTTGTAATTGGATCTTGTGATAATCCATAAATATGAATTATATCTTTTTTATCATGAAATTTTGTATAATTTTCGAACTGAAATAACAAATAAAACAATAATAATCAATATTATTTTAAAAAATTTGAAGTAAATAGAAAAATAAAATAATTTACCTCATTAAGATATTCATTAGAAATATTCTGTGAATTATGTAGTTTTTTTAATGCCACATCCCTATCTTTACCGATTTTTCCATTGCTATGTTTCTCACCATTTAACCAAGTAGCTTTGTATATAGTTGCAAACCCACCTTTACCTATCTGTTCAACACTTGTTAAATCATTATAAGGAATCCATTGAAGATAATAATAATTATCATAACTTGTTGCTTTAAGTTGTGTGCTTTTAATCAACTCATCTAATGTTTTATTGCCACTAGTCCATCCTTCAGTTAATATCTTTGGATCACATGATTGACACCATGCCTCACCAGTATTATATCCGTTGCAAGTTGGACATTTCCCATGCCTTTCATTCCTTTTTTTTGAATATTGATCATAATAATTTTGAAGACCTCCAACTTCCATGGAATCCATTACAAAGATATATTCTTTTGTAGCTGAATCTTGTGTTAATCCATAAATTTTATTTATAAATTCTTTACCATGAAATATAGCATAATTTCTGAACTAAAAAAATATATATTGAAATCCAAAACAATATTTAAAAATTTGAAATAAATAGAAAAATAAATAATTTATATACCTCATGAAGAAATTCATCAGAAATATCCTGTGAATTGCGTAGTTTTTTTAATGCCACATTCATATCTTTACTGGTTCTTTCATTATGATAGTTTGCAGTTTTCTCACCATTTAACCAAGTAGCTTTGTATATAGTTGCAAAACCACTTTCATCTATCTTTTCAATATTTGTTAAATCATTATAAGGAATCCATTGAAGATGATCACTATAATGATACTTGGTTGATTTAAGCTGTGTACTTTTAATCAATTCATCCAATGTTTCATTGCCACTAGTCCATCCTTTAGTTAATAATTTTGGATTGCATGATTGACACCATGCCCAATCAGTATTATATCTATTGCAGGTTGGACATTTTCCATATTCTTCTTTTCTAATATATGGATCTTCATAATTTTGAAGACTTCCATCTTTAATAATTTTTGAACTATTGAAATTCAGAAAATAAATGGGGAATAAAATAATTTACCTCATTAAGAAATTCATCAGAAATATTCTGTGAATTATGTGGTTTTTTTAATGCCACAATCCTATCATTATTATCATTTCTATTATTTATACGTTTATTACCATTTAACCAAATAGCTTTGTATATAGTTGCAAAACCACCTTCACCTATCTTTTCAATATTTGTTAAACCATTATAAGGAATCCATTGAAGATATTTACTATTATCATACTTAATTGCTTTAAGTTGTGTGCTTTTAATCAACTCATCTAATGCTTCATTGCCACTAGTCCATCCTTCAGTTAATAGCTTTGGATTACATGAGTTACACCATGAATAATTAGTATTATATCTATTGCAAGTTGGACATTTTCCATAACATCCTTTTCTTTCCTTTGAATATTCATCATCATCATTTTTGTCAGTAGAAGTATCCATCTTTGTTTTTTTAATAATTTGCCAAAAAAAAAAAATTTTTTTTCTAAAAAGAACTCAACTATATTAGCATTTAAATATTGGTCGATTTTATGATTTGTGCACTGAATTACGCAATTCGGCATTACGTAACAAATTTGCCGCGATATCCCAAAGTTATGTAATTATTTATGGCAATAGATATTAATATTCATTTTGTTTTATCCGAATTATTCAAATTATTCATTTTATTCATTTTATTCATTTATTCGAATTATTCATTTTATTTGTTTATTCAAATAGAAACTCAAAGTTGAGCATGCTAGAGTAAAATTTGAATTTTCAAGTTCGAGCTGAGTTCAAGAAAATAGGCCCTTAAATTGTTTTTTAGATAATATAAAAAGATTGCATACCCAAGATCTCTTGGATCAAAAAATTAATATAAAAGACAACAAGCATGCGAATCGAACTTCAGACAAGGGATAAATTACCAACCTCACTCATAGTTTCGAGAAGAACACCCTCATCGAAGCAATATGAAATATTTTTAACATTATGAATTAAATATATTACTTACTGTATTTAATTAAAAATATTTAATTAATTTATCCAGCAAAATATAGAGTTGTTACACAATCATCAATTGCTTTTTTTCGTCATTAACGAATTCCCCTTCTTTTTCAATATTAAAATCATCATTACCGCACTTCAAGTAAAGAAGACTTGTATATTTGAGTTTTCTTTTTTCCGTGAAAACATCTAAAAGTATGAAAATGGAAAAGAATTCCCTATATAATAATAACTGAACGGGAACAATTTTGAATATCACAGTATCGCGAATTTAAAAGTTGAGGGTGGTCAATCGTTAGATAAACTGACCAAGTTGTATGCTAATAACATTTATTAATATTAATATTAACAAATTAATAATCATAAGTTATATGAAAGTTTTTTAAAAGTCATTAATATAATAATAAATAAAAAATTAAACGGAATGTGCGTAATTGTGATGGTTATCACAAATCATCTACTAGACTGGGTTTGAATTACACGTCAAGCTCTCCGGCTCCAGTTCGAGAGTTTACATAGCAGTCGTCGTCGTCGTCATATGAATTACTATATTAATACGAAATTTCTCGTCTTATTTTAATATAAATTAAGATGCATAAAGTACCTCTCGATCTTAATAATCTATCAAGAAGTCATGACTGGATTATCGAATGATTATTTAATGGCTATGTATAAATTAGTAATGCTTGAACCTGATAATGCATTATTAATTAAGGTTCAGCCAGTTAATCTTAACGATGGTCTCTAAAAAAAGTCATTCCTATGAAGTTTATTAGTATTGATTATTTACAAAGATTCAACACATAATATTCATTCTACTCGGGGAATGAAGTTCTCCTTGAAATTGAATTGTTAAAAATTAAGGATTAATTTAAAAAAGCAAATTTAGTAATAGAGTTTTTAATGATGATTGTAATCTATATTATATATATCTTAAATGTAAAGACTATAAAGAAGAAAACATTTTTATATAATTAATAAGTCATCTTAATTTTCTCCAAGGTTTCCTGGAGCGTTTCTAACAATTCATTAAATCTTCTTATTTTACCCAAATAACCTTGTTCGTGACTAGAATCTAATAATTCATCGCCGCTACGTAATATTATATTTGTAATGATACCCACAAGCCTACCCTAAATAAAATATGGAAATAAAGAAGTTAGACTGATTATTATCATAATTGTATGTTTCTTCCAAAGCTTACCACATTTAGGTCATTGCGGTTACTATCTTCCGCATTAGCGACATTCTTTAATAGAAAAAGTTCTCTAAATATTTCGATATTAGAAAGGAAAACATGTAATTTTTCACATTTCTGTAAAAAAATTTTAATTAATATAAATAATAAATAATAAATGAATGAATCTATGTATGTATGTAATTGACCTTTCTTTCTTCTTCTTCATTCCTAAACGATTCTCTTTCCTTGCTCATATCCATACAAACGTTATGATGATTTTCTTTGACTTCTAATAACTCATTTTCTATTTTATTAATTCTTGATCTTGTTTGATCTAGTGCTTCTTGTAGTTTTAAGTGTTTCTCAAAAAGATCGTACTATATAAAAAAAGGATACTTGAATAAAAGAAATAAATAATTTTTAAAGATAATGCGAATTGAACCAACTTTTTTTTTAAATGCCTTTTCAACTTGTTCCTTTAAATGAATAGCTTTATTTTTGAAAAAATCATTTTCCAATTCATTTCTTTTAAAATGATATAAAAATCAAATTAACTAATATTTCCAAATATCATTTATATATCATATATAGGCGGTAACTTACATAAACTCGTCCATTGTTATGTTTAGAATATTATGTATAACTTTGATATCATTTACAACAAGTTTTTGTGTTATTGAATCAGGAATAACATTTGACTTTTTTAAAATCGAAATCATATAAAATCATTTAGTCTTGAAAAATACATAGATAACATATTGTATTTTTAACTACCTTTTTATATTCTGAATCTAAATTGATGGTTGAATTATGTGGTATTATTTTTTCATTTGATCCTGGTAAATCATTTGCCATTTCATCTTTAATAATAATAATATTTTTGCTAATTGTATCTATTTCATCTTGATTAAATATTACATTAGGACGTAAAACTAATTCCCCAAAAATCAAAATAATTAATTATAATAAAGTCAACACCTTTTTTAAAATTAATCAAAGATTGCCACCATTACCACTTTTATTATCCAAAGGCGAATTCATAATCCCTTCTTTCTTGTGAAATCTTGGAGATACGTTGTATGATAATTGCTCTAAATTAATGCTATCACCATCGTAATCACAATCATCGTCATCATTATCAATGATTAAATTAGTTGTGGTGAGTATATTTTGTTGATCTGGTGACGATGATGATGAATCAGCCAACGACATTGTAGATGATGACAATGAATCGGCCAATGACATTGTAGACGATGACGATGAATCAACTAATGACATTGTGGAAGATGATAATGGATCAACTAATGACATTGTGGAAGATGATGACGGATCATAAGCTGTATCATAGATGATAGAAGACATGGGCGTTGAATAATTTGCTTGTGCTGCAACTGATTCTGGTCGTTTTATTTTAATCATTTGTGCCTTTGGTGTTATTGACCCATCAAGATCCTTTGGAACTTCAATGTTTAAAGAGAATATGCTGCTGCTAGATTGACTTCTGTCAAATTTATTTGATTCTCTTTGATTTTCGTTGATTTTATCAACCTGATTTTTATTTTGCGAAGAAATTTTTGCAGATGATGGATTTTTTGATTGTTTTTGATTACTCAACTCTTCTTCTTCTTCTTCTTCTTCTTCTTCTTCTTCTTCTTCTTCTTCTTCTTCTTCTTCGCCGTCATCAATATTAATAATATTAGATACATTTCTTTCTTGAAGTACTTGTTTTGAGTTAGTTGCTCTTTTAGTTATTAAACTTTTGAAATTCTCTGATTTTACTGAATCTGATCCGGGCGATTTTTGTTGTTGTTTGATGGTTTTAGGTGCATGAAATATTGAATATTGAATTTGTTGATTAGTTTCGTATTTTCGTTCTTTGTTATTTGTGTTTTTGGTTGATGAATCTAAAAGTCCTGGTGATTTTACTGTATTGTTCTGATGTATTCTAAAATTATTATCAGGTAATTAATTATATATTATATATATGCAAGAAGAATATAACAAAAAAATGCACCTTGGACTTTTTTTTGATTTTGTATTAATTTTAAGATAATTTTTATTATATTGGTTACTATTGATCATATTATGGAGAATTTGTGAATTTGTTTAAAAAACACGTTATTTATATTTTTTAAATATCACGTATATTTATTTAAAAAGCATTTTAGCATATTAACTATGGTGCGCGTCCTCCTAATGCTGCGCCACAAAGTCAAAATTTTTATTTATTTATTCTTCAAAAGAAACATTTTCTGGAATGGACACCAGTTAATACTTTACGGTAAGCAATAAATCTCAAGAATGCCCTGCATACTTATATATTTGTTCTAATGATAAGATCCAAGTGCTTCTGAAACGGATTTTCCGGTTCTTTAAAAGTATAATTACAGTTATTCCATGTGTATTTGTTTTTTGATGTTTCCAGAAACATTCAATGAAGTTAAGTTTGCAGTGAAACTTTGGAAAAAACTTTATGTCTATGCCTTTTTGAATTAAAGGGTACCGGAAAGCAAAATCTGGTTGTAAATATAGATACGTACAACACAATAATCTTCTCTTGTTGATGGATGAATGTTTTTTACAGTCGGTACATATATGGACGATTTTTCTGTCAGTTATACGTTTTGAACGCGACATTTTCTGCAGATCAATGGGGAAGAAAATTTTCTGAAAATTTTCTGGTGAATTCGAATTGAATCCGTGTAGCCATTGCTATCAAAATTTGAAGCAAGTTGTTAATAAAACCGAAATCATTTCAACATTAGTAAATTTTGACTTTATATTTATTCATATATTAATATGTAGAAATTTGTTTGTTGCAAGCAAAAGTAAATATGAATGTTCAAATAATTACTTGCGTATTATAAATATTTACACAGTAATAGTTTTGTCCACTTAAGTATGTCTTTTATAGTAAAATCATTTATTTTAAAAATAAGTATAATAAATAAACAGATGTTAAAATTTATCTTTTGCATTTATTCCCTACATAAATAATGATTAAATTAAAAGGTGTTTTATTTCTGGCTTTATTCATTTAATTATTTATCATGGTGGTTTTATTAATATATAGGTTAAGAGAAAAGAAAAATTTATATGCATAAATAAATAAGATGTTGCAAAATTTCATTTATTTATTTATTTAACAAATACTAATATCAAATATCAAGTATGCTTGATGGATCAAAATCTAAATCATCTTCAACAATTATTTGCTGTTCATCAATAAATTGGTTTACACTACTATTAATCTCAGAATTAAATAAATCTATATCAATATTAATATAGTCTTCAATTGATAATCTTGTTTGGTTGTTATTGCAGCATCTTCATTATTTTCAACATCATCAACTTCAATTTCTTCATTATTTTCATCATAATAAATAAATAATACGACGATTGATCAGTAGATCTATGAAGCTTGCTTTTGACCCTTTACTTTGATCACTCCTATACAAGCTATTTGAATAATTGGTAAACATTTATTTTGCAAACTTGATTTGCTAGCTTCGTAGATTTTGTCCTAAACACTTTGATCACGCCTATATAAACTATTGAATAATTGATAAAAATGTTTGTTAGTATATTTTACAAAACTTCCTTTGAAAACTTGTCCCTAACACTTACTTTGATCACGCCTATACAAACTATTGAATAATTGGTAAACGTTCGTTTCACAAAACTTTCTTTGCAAGCTTCGTAGATTTTGTCCTTGACGCTCACTGTGATTACTCTTATACAAATTATTGAATTAATTGATAAAACATTCATCAAGTATTATATTATTAATAAAATCATAATAAATATGGATTATACATTGTAAAAACTAAGGTTTGTTATACTCACTAAAGTGTATAGTGAGATCTATTTGTTCAACTTTAATCTGAAATCTTCCAAACCTAAAAGGTTTTTGTAATTGAAATTAAAAAATAAAACCAAGTTTGTATTCATTAATTATAAAACAAAAGTGAAAATTCTACCATAAAGAAGTGACTCGCATTTTATTTGTGTAATTTTGATCATTAAAACATTTAAAAATAGAATTTTTTAAAAACAACTATAGATGAGTTGAGGGATGGTAGAAGTCAATAACAAGATAGCAATATATCTCCACCTACTCTACATACACTATACCTATTCTTCATGGAAGTTATATCAAATTTCCTTTTACTTTAAACAAAAACGTGGGAGTTTCCTGTAATTTTACTTGGTATTTTTGAAATAATTAATATAATTAATACATTATTTTGTAATATAATTCAGTCAGGGTTTTTACCAAATTTGGAAATCGATTCTAGAATGATCTACATAATTTTAATAGGCTCTTGTGCATTCATTTCCGTTGTAAAAACTTATGTTTCATGTGA
>CAUDNR010003336.1:4285-19342 GCA_958430865.1 Entrophospora sp. SA101
AATACTTGCAATTCATTAAAATATAATACTGATTCTCCAATAAAATAATTTTAATTTGTTTTTTTATATAATTAAATTTGTGGATGATAAAATAAACGTTCCATTTTTTAATGGTCCTTTTTTTTTTATTATTCGAGTCTATTTTTTAATCAGTATTAGTGAAGCCAAACAATTTTAAAATAATTCTTATTAATTCGTAGAGATAAAAGCTAGTTTAATTAACGAAGCCAAGAGAGTCTTTAAATTGATCTCTTTAACAAAGAATTTAGAATTATTGGTTTATAGAAATAAAAATAGATTTCTTTAACAATCAAAAATGCTCTTTTATTGGTTCGTAGAGAGGGATAAAGATTCTTTTAAAACGTTGAAAACAATTAGCCCGCCTTTTATTTGTATTAGATCAATCAAAGAATTTATTTTTCTTTAACAACAAAAAAATAAAGAATGAAAAAATCCTACATCTTCCAATCAATTATGTTTATAAATATAATTTCATTTTTAAAAATAACAAAGAATGAATCAACAGAAAGCTCATGCTGCATTAGTAGATATTGATAATAACAATCCCATATCGTCAAATTTAGAAAACAGCAATATTCTTCCTAATCAAAGAAACATTCACATACACATTTCTCCAACATATCTATTGACCAAGGTTCTTGCTTTTTGTTGCCAGAAGATTTTGAAATTTTAATATGTGGACAGGCAACAAGATAGTAATTGCCTGTATCATTCCGCTCCCATAATTTGTGGGCAAATGAAGTTTTCGTAACTCAACTGAGGGTCTCTGTAATCATAGAATTAATGAAGAATGCGAATTACTATCTGGAAAATAGTGTATATATTTTTAATATGAATTATAAGTGCAAAATCACAAAGCAATTAAGAATAATAATGATAATATGAATAGTAAAAGAACTATTTCTAAAAGATAGTCAAAAGAAAAGCAGAGAATTAAATGAGAATTGATTTAAAAGTGTAAGGTTAAACTTTCAGAAATTTTAACCTATGGAAATTAATTTATTAATTGAAAAGTTTGCTATTGAAAAGAAGATACACGGTGGATCTTGGTTTAACGTATAGTTTGGACAATTATAATTAATATTAGGGAAGAAATCCATTATATCGAAAAGGGTTTATTATGGAGGACTTCATCCATTAAACCGAGATTTTTAATTAGTATCACTAAATCGAGGTTCACTAAACCAAGATTCACTGTATAGTGGTATGGACGGTGAGAGATTATCAGGAAGGATCCTTCTACTGACATGAATATTGATAGTTGGACAAGAAATCAAAATTTAACTTTGTTATTGTTTATAAAAATATGATCGATCCTCACAATAATAATACATTATTAAAAAGCACTGAGCTTCCATGGATCAAAGAAAACAAATGCATGGGATCCAAGACCATTAAATGTCCATCCCATTCTTTGAGCTCAACGATCAATGAAAAAGAAGTAGAAAAAGGCGCTAAGTTATTATTTTTTAAATTTTCATTCTCCACTTACACATTAATCGCATTTATCGTACGTTGTTGAGGATTGTGGTGGAATTACAAATTTTATATACCCGATATCCCAGTTTATTTCTTCATTGATTGGAAAACAGACTCATGAATTCATCAGATCTGACCGATCCGATAGATAAACGGCTAGAGACTAATAGTTTGTAAATATTATACTGACATTGTCCACTCATCTAAGGAAAAGAGGTCTTGCGCTTGAGAAAACGAGTTGCTGAAACCATCCCCTATATTTTGATTTTCTAGATTTTCAATTCCAGTGAGTTTTCCATCTACAGAATTGTTCAATGTCAATGTAGATACATTTATATTGGCATGTTTGTAAATTCTTATGGTTATTAATATTCCTGTCAATCTTGTTAGTGAAGAGCATCATTCCAAAGAAGATAAAAAATGAAAAAGATCCAAACATTAATTTGAGATATCTATACGCGAATTAAAATATATGAGTATGTCATTTCATTCAAAAAGAGAAGTGGTCAATTCTCTGTTATTATTCCAGAACATCATGTCTTAGATTGAAAACCAGAATATATGTATTGTTAAGCATAATATTTGTATATTTTTGATTATACTTTAATAGCTTGTTTTAAACTTTGTTTTAATAGTTTCTTTTTTTTTTTTAAAAATGTTATATAATGTACACCAATTATTATTTGGGAGAGCGTGTTAATTGATGATAACAATATAAATTTATGATTATGTGGATCAGAATGAATTGGCTATTATTAACGAATTAGTTTTATTAGCGAATAATTTTGGTTTAGCGATTCAAGAAAACGTTTTATTTAGTCGAAACTAATTTATTAACTTATTTCCAAGTTAATTTACAAGTTATTAAAACTTTATTACAAAGCTATTAAAACTAAGACAAAGTTATTTTTACAATTATATCAAATTTGAGCTTCTTATATAGAATTAAATTAATTAGTAGCAACTTCATTGCAATCTTGCACTCTAACCGCGATATCGTACTTTAATTGCGACGTAGCTAGTTTCGACGTTATACGAATAAAAATAATAAAAATAAAATAAGAAATATAAAGAATAAATAAATATAGATATAAAAATAAAGTAAAAATAAAGTAAAAATAGGAATAAAAGATTTGATTTGAAATTAGGGTATTTCGACCAACAAAGTAGCATTAAATCCTAATCCTAGTAACAATAGCGATGAAGTAAAAGACGACAAAAATGGATCCAACTCGTATTTATATTGCTCTGTAAAAAATATATCACATGATAAGATAGGAAATGTAGTATTAGTATGGAGATGTGTATCCTTGACCCACAAGTGAGGGATAGCGGGTCTATTTAAAGCAATCTATTAAACTGATAAATGCTCCATTTGGCCATGAAATAGTTTATTTTATTAAAAATTACATTATTGCACAATAGGATGATAGGATGACTCGCATCCTAGTTCTGATATTAGCACAACGTGCCTCACCTCGAGCGAGAAAAAGTTTGGTAATCTTACGCAAGCTAGCAACCTCAATGTTGTATGTAAACTTGGAATGTCAGGATGCTACGCATCCCTCTGCACGTGGTGGCGACAGAAATGTGCCACATACTCAGTGTCGTGACGACGAAAATGTATCACGACGACAAAAAACAATATATAAGACATCATATATAACCTAGTCTAAGCCGAAGAAACACAATTATGTTATTTTGGCTAGAGCCACCCACCACTTTTAGATTAGTGGTAGTACATACGATGTGATTTTAAATAATATTGATTTCTGTAATTTCTTTATAATGTTCACCAACAAGTTTTGATCTGGTCCATTGCCATCGATAATACTAAATATTTAAAATGTTTCACCAATGACCAACTATCATGAAACAACAGATTACGTTAAATTTTAAACTTTTGTCGATTTTACATCAATGGGGAAAAAGTATTATACATTAACTATCCATCCAAAAACCCATCCACGTTTTCAAAATTTGCCATTGCCGATCACTAAATATATATAATAATACTAACACTAAATACATTTATTAATTTATATATATATGATAACTTTGTGTAAAAATAATGAATCCAAAGATTTTGAATAATTGTTCACTTACTTATTCAATAATTAGGAAATCAGTGTTCGGATTTTCATATATAAGGAGTGTACAAAAATTTCCTGAAAATTATTTATCCTTTTATCCCTCTAATCTTTTCAACTGTAGAACATTGACTACAAAAATGGCAACAAATTTTTATGAATTAGAAGCTTTGGACATTAAAAAAAACCCATTGAAATTTTCTGAATATCAAGGAAAAGTTTTATTGGTGGTAAATGTTGCTTCAAAATGTGGATATACTCCACAATATAATGGATTAGAAGAACTTTATCAAAAACTCAAAAGTTCAAAATTTGAAGTTCTTGGATTTCCCTGTAATCAATTCGGAGCTCAAGAACCTGGCGCCGAAGGAGGTAAAAAAATAAATAAATCTTTATTATTTTTTTTTTTAAATAAATAAAAAAAAAGGAATTTATTTATTTATTTATTTATTTTTTGGGGGAAAGAAATTGAAACATTTTGTAGAAATGATAAATATCATGTAACCTTTCCGTTATTTGCAAAGATCGATGTAAATGGTGAGTCTACAAGTCCAGTTTATGAATTTCTGAAATCAAAATTACCAGGAGACATCAAGTGGAATTTTGAAAAATTTTTAATCGATCGTCAAGGAAATGTTGTCAAACGTTATGTTTCTGGTGATAAGGTAAAAAAAAATTTTAATAATAATAAATTGAAGTTTAAAATAAAATTAAAGGAAAATATTTATTTTATTTTTTATTTTTAGCCTGCTAGTTTAGAGGCTGATATTAAATCATATCTCTAATGTATATGATAATAATTAACATTCATTGATGATATTATCGTCAATTCACTTGAATTCCAATATGTAATTTAATATTGAAATAAAAAATGACAAATAACAAATTTTCTTGTTCATAAAATATTATGTCATTAATGAATTATATAATGTGCCCAAATGATCTCGATCCCAAAACTTTTTTGATAATTCTGATTAAACAACCAGAGATCAATAACAATGAGATATACATACATATGTGTATATTAAAATTTTTAACGAGAAGAGCGAGTGTTATTAATGATAAACAATTTATAATTATATATTTAATTTATTGTCATTTTTAAAAGGTACATTTAATGGATCGATAATTGAACCTAATTTTGTAATAACTCTAGGTTTATTTAATTTTTGATAAACTTCGACAGTATTCCATTCCTTGCCCAGTGGAGTATGCAAACTATGTTCATATTGATTCGTATTTTTAAATGGATATGGAACATTTGTTGAAAGATATTTTTTTGCCTATTCATTTATTTTGATATTTTTTTAAAAAAAAGATATCATTAATTATAATAATTAAAAGAAATGTCAAGTAATAAATAATTATAAATCGTTACCTTTTTAACTCTTTTTTCATTAATAACGACGTGTTTTAATTTAGAATCTTTACGTTTAGATGAATCAATTCCAGGAATTGTTGAAATCAATTTCCTTCGTTTACGTTTTCGCACACCTTTACCACCCCAAGCACCCTATATATTTTTAATTTGTAAAATATCATTAATATATAAATATAGTAATCGTTAAATTATATATATGTGTGCATATAGTTCTCACCCAACCAGGTAAAGTTATATCTTCTTCTTTGGGTGCGTCTTCATCAATTATAGCTTGTTTTTCCACTTCAAATTCCTTTTCAAAAAATAAAAATTGTTTGGATCATCTATATATATATATATATCCTTGTTAACCAATAAGTTTTTTAATATAACAACATACCTGAACTACATTATCATTAGCAAAAGCTCTTGAAACTAATTCTCTCTGTGTAAATTTCAAAGTGTCTTTACTATGAATGTAATCATTTGTTATCTTCTCATCCTCCTCGACATCTACCTCCT
Source organism: Entrophospora sp. SA101 (assembly GCA_958430865.1). Taxonomy (NCBI): domain Eukaryota; kingdom Fungi; phylum Glomeromycota; class Glomeromycetes; order Entrophosporales; family Entrophosporaceae; genus Entrophospora; species Entrophospora sp. SA101. Next base: position 9,758 of record CAUDNR010003336.1, read on the forward strand.
CAATTTCTTTATCTGTAATTTTTACTACTTTTGTCTGTTTTTCTTTACCTATATAAATATATATATATATATTATGATATAATGTTATGTGTTATACATTTTATGCATCAGTAACTTACCAATTTTCTGAAGACTTTCGTTGAATGTTAAAACATTGTCTAAATCAATCTCAACATCATCTTCTTTTCTTGATTGCTTTTGTCTCTTTAATTTATTAACTAATTTATCAGATTTTGTTTCATTTTTTTTATTAGTAACTTTATTATTTTTTTTACTAATAGCCATAACTTGAGAAGTGTCTGTCTGTAACCATGGATTAATTTCTCCATCAAATATAGATTTGGGCAACTATTGAATAATTGTTTAAACAATTAATAATCCATATTTTAATGTTTTTGAGAATGTTTAAATGCATACTTTTTTTATAGTTGGTCCTTGATCAAATAAAACTTTAGTATTTTCTTGCTTTTTTAGTAATTGGTTCTGTATATATAATTAATTAAAAATTTGTTAATCTTTTTTTTTTATTAAATTTTAAGAATTCATTTGAAAAATAAAAAAACCCTACCTTTGTTCCAGCACCAATTATCATTCTTCCCATATTATTACCAACAAAAGTAATTGATTCTTTTTCATCATGATTTTTTTTGGCCTTCTTTTTTTTATTGCTACCTCCTCCTTCTCTGTCACCATCATCATCGTCACCATCATCGTCGTCGTCGTCATCATCATCATCACCATCACTTTTTTCTTCACTGAAATTATTATTTTCCAAATCCTCAACAAAATCGTCTATTATTTTACCAGTTTGTTTGCTTTCTCTTTCAATAGCATTTTTCATAAATTTCATACCCATTATACCTAATGATGTTTCATCTTTTAAAGCTTCATCATTTACTAATTGGGATAGTTCATCAAAAGCATCATCTTTAATTGCTTCAATATTTTTTTCCAGTTTATCATTATCATCATAAGCATCATCACTTTCACTTCTTATATCATCCAATTCTTCATCAGAGCCAAGATCATGAATTTTGCGATTGAGTTCTTCGTGTCTCTTCAATTGATCCACTATTGCCTGTTGACTTTCAGGATCATGATGTCCATTTTTTAATAATTGTTTAGCCCATTTAGTTGTATTCTTGTGTTTTAGGGTCATACGTTCTTTTGCTCTAGCTGTATCAAGTTTTATACGTTCTTCTCTTGCAAGCTCTGGATCTAGTTGTGATAATTGGTCAAGATTTAATTTAATCTTTTCTTTTCTCCGAATTTTTCTATATGTTTTACTCTTGATTTTTGCAATCCTTTTTGCTTTAATTTCTTCTCGAAACATTAATTCACGCATTCTACGAAGTTCCTTTGTTCGAGTTTTTATTTCATCTATTGATAATTTGTTTAACTGGAGTTTTTCATATTGTTGAAGTTCTTTTTCATTTCCCTGTTTCAATCCACTTTCCACCAGTATAGATTCTACTTCTTTTTCTAAGTTTGTTGAAGGCTTTTTATAATTAAAAAATTTAATTAATCAATTAATATATAAAATTCTTCGTTAAATTGTTTAACATCAATCAATACATTGATGCATACCTTGAATGTACCGGCCAATAGACTATTAGTTGGACGATGTTGTGGTATGGCATCTATTGGAAAAACCAAGTGATCTGCTATGCGATTTTGTTTAACAATCGGTTCCCATTTTGAAATCTCTTTTTTTGTTTCCTCATAAGCCGCTTGTCGATTTAATCTATCTTTAAGTCGTTTGGGCAAAGGTGGTGGCAAAGGATCTTTGTACGTTCCTTTATTACCACCACTTTCAAGTGAGGCTAATTTTTGTTTTAAACCACTGAAACCAGTTTCTTCTTGGATCGCACCAAGTAGATCTTGAAGTTCAATTTTCTTTTTATTATTCATTGTGTTAATTATTTTTTCCACAAAAAAAAAAACTTGCGATAATCATTTTAATTTATGCATATATCCATAACAAGTATGTTTTCAGGAAGATCCTTAAACACAAATTTAGGGTTTCTATTCGAATAAGGTTTATTCGAATTATTCACTTTATTCGTTATTATTATTATTATTATTATGAATTTGAGTATCGAATTACATTGAAAGTTTATTTGAATAAATTTTAATTCGAATAAAACGAATAATTCGAATAAGGAAATTAATTCGAATAAAAAACGAATGAACAAACCCAAGATTCCGATAATGAATAAAACCAATAAAACAAATAATTTGAATAAAACGAATTAATTTTTTAATTCGAATAAACTTTTAAATTCGAATAAACTTTTTAATATTAATATTAATATTAATATTAATTCGAATAAAATTTTTTTAATTCGAAAAAGAATTTGCATTACGAATAGAAGCCCTAATAAGCATAAAACGAATAAAACGCATAAAGCGAATAAAGCGAATAAAACAAATAAAATACATAAAGTGAATAAAACAAATAAAATGAATAAAACGCATAAAATAAATAAAACGAGTAATAATAATTCAAATAAAGCTAAATTTGTAATGCAAAAACACAAATAATAAGTATATATAGCTTGTAGCCTAGGTCCTCTAGAATATGCATGCAAAATTTTCGTGTTTTCTGATTTTTGCCATGTCATTAATAGAATCCAACATATTGATGTTATATTATTTTCCAAGTAAGATACTTGATTATAAGATCAACATTCAACTTTATACATTAATATATATGGCTCTAATCTACCGTGGACATCAAATATAAACCGGTTTTTCTAAACACCCACTAGCAATCTCTCCCTTCTTTCCAAGTGAGTGGTTTAATGTCAATTGGAAACCTTGGTGGGTGGAATAAGTGTCATTTCATATAGCGTGTAATATTAAAATTCATCAATACCCATCTTTAAAAAAACCACAGTCATTTTTCACAAGAAACAATTTTTTTATATTAAACAAACAATGTAAAGCTAAACCAGAACTTTCAAACAATTATTAAAGGCTTAAATTTTTGTTATTGTATGGCAAATTGGAGGTATTAGCATTGCTTTTGTTGACACTCATCTCAATATTCTTTTACAATTAGAAGGGGAAATAAACAAAACCAATGGCAGTATTAAAGTGTAGAAGAAAAGTTTTGACTTTGCTTGCACGGAATTGAAATTTTTAAACAAATCCAATTTCAAATGTCATTAATATTATTATTAATATTAAATATTAAGAGGGTAGAAGAAAATTGTGATATTACTATTATGTAACATTCACTTTCAATTCAAAATGGTACATAGATTAAGCTTGGCAGGTGAAGTAAGATGTAATGTATTTGTAAACGAATTAAATAATAATTAACTTGGAAAACCAACCAAACCTTTCAATTTACTATTGATTTAAACATGGTTGGATGATGATGTGTTTGAGTGTATTTTTTTATCCAAGTATACGTTACGAAATTAATTCAAAGGCGAATATAAAGTATGAATTGGATAGAACAATTAATTATAATTACAAATAATAATTATAAATTTACTGATTCAAAACTTTTCTTCAATTCCTTGTCTTCAATATAGATAGAATAAAATCATATTTAAAGGTATAAGTCAAATACTGGAGGTAAAAATCATTCTCAAAGGTATTATCATATCAAATTTCATCATTTAATTCATTGTCGGATGGTAATACAGAATGCTGATGACACTGAAGCATTACAAGAAAAATTCAAATCTTTTAATAAAAATACAAAATGCGTTGCTAATGATGAAGTTTGTATTGGCAAAGATTTTGCCCAATGCGTAACTACAATAGAAAATGGTAAAACTGTTGATAAATTCGTCACCACTTCTTGTAGTGGTAGTGGTTTAGAATGCGTTATATTACCCTTGGTTTTGAAATGTGGCTCATTACTTGTGGTACGTGTATATTTATATGTTTACATACCGTATACACAGTGAATCTCGACTTAACGGATAATTTGGGCAATTAGGGAAAATTTTCCAAAAATCCGTTAAACCGAGGTGTCCGCTATATCGAGTAGGTTTTTATTAAGGTTTATTATGAAACCGTTCTTTAAACTTTATCCGTAAAACAGAGATTTTTAATTAGTATCCGCTAAATCGAGGTCCGCTGTGTATACTGTACTGTATATATATACTTTTTAATTAATTAATCATACTTTCTTCTTCTCTTCTATTGATCATAGCTATTGAACAGTAACAAAAAAGAAGATTGGACAAAGCTCGTGGTAAAACAACTGCCGGTAATAATCCATCTAAAAGATCACCTAAAGAATCAACGCCTAACGACATGGATAAAATTCGTAAATTGAATGCTGATGACGCTGGTGCATTAGAAAAAAAGTTTAAATCCTTCAAAGCTGATCAAAAATGTTCACCAAATGAACGCTTGTATTAATGGTTAATTGCTAAATGTTCTGACACAGTTGTAAACGGTTCTGTAAAACCAAGATTCTCCTTACAATTTTGTGCAGCTGGCTTGAAATGTTTTGTATTACCTCTTGTTAATTCTCGCGGCATTTCTATCACTCGTGGCATGCATTCTTTTTTTATTTTTGTTTTGTTAATTATTTATTATATATATATATATATTGATTGGTATTTCTAGATACTGAAGAAGATCGTGCAAACTGTTTCAAAAAAGCACGTGATCAGAATTAATATTTAATGGTTTTTAAAAAAATTTATCCGTGGTGGTACCACTAGCCAGAAAAAAAAATAAAATAAAATGTAAAAATTTTTTGATCTATATTAATATATATACTCAATAATTTTTATCAAAAAAAACCATCTTTATATATCTTTCCTCTTCTCTCACCTACAAAAAAAAAAAAAAAAAATACGTCATCGTGTCTACAAGAAACCGCCTTTTGCAACTTTATAAAAGTTTTTCGTTCATGCCTCCGGTAATTGACAAGAAATATGATTATTTGGTAATTGGCGGTGGAAGTGGTGGTTTGGCTTCAGCAAGGCGTGCTGGCCAATATGGTGCTAAAGTTGGTTTGATTGAGTCAAGTGGTAGGTTAGGTGGTACTTGTGTTAACGTCGGTTGTGTTCCTAAAAAAATCATGTTCAATACTGGTAAGTTGTTGTTACTCTTTTGAAATAAAATAAAATAATAATCTTTTATAATTGAAATAACTTGTATATATGTGTGTTGTGTGTTTGTTGTGTTCGTGCTTAGCCATGATTGCTGAAGCATTACATGATGCAAAACAATACGGGTTTGATTTAAAGTCTGCTCCAAAATTTAATTGGAATTATCTTAAACTAAAGCGTGATGCTTATATTCAACGTCTTAATGGGATTTATGAGAAAAATCTTTTAAAAGATAATGTTGATTATATTCATGGAAAGGCTAGTTTTATAAGCAAAAATGTGGTTCGTGTGGTGAATCAAGGAAATGTTATGGAAGTTGAAGCTAAAAAAATTCTAATTGCTACAGGTAATATGAATCTTTTTTTCATCTCACAGCTTTGTTTGTTTGTTGTATCATTTACTAAAAATATGTTTTTATTTTTACATCCACATGCACGCATTTCTATTTAGGGGGGTATCCTTATGTTCCTGTTGATACAATCCCTGGAGCCGAACTTGGAATTACAAGTGATGGTTTCTTTAGTCTTGAAGAACAGCCAAATAAAGTTTTAGTAGTTGGAACTGGTTACATTGGTGTTGAATTAGCAGGTGTTTTCAATGCTTTAGGTAATATCTTATATGAAAAAAAAGTATTTTATTTTCAAATGTCATTCCTACAAATTCAATTGCATTAAATAACTTTTATATATAAATAGGCACAAATACTACATTGGTTACTCGTTCGGGTGAAATTTTAAGAACCTTTGATTCTATAATCAAAGATGTCCTTTTAGAACAAACAAAATCAGAGGGTATTCGTCTTTTAACTCATTCTCATGTCCACAGCGTATCACGTGACAATCCAGGTGCTCCCTTAAAAGTTAAACTTACTTCAAAAGAAACAAATGAAACAACAGAAGAATTTGATGTAATATTATGGGCCATTGGCAGAAAACCACACATTGAGGGTCTTAATTTAGACCATATAGGAATAAAATTGAATGAAAAAGGTTATATTTACACAGATGAATATCAAAACACTGTAACAGAGGACATATATGCTTTAGGCGATGTTTGTGGCGTTGCTCAATTGACTCCTGGTAAAAAAAATTTTTTTTTAAATTTTCATTATTTTATATTGATTGTGACAAATAACAGTTTTTCTTTAAAACAGTTGCAATTGGAGCTGGTCGTCGTTTATCAGATCGTTTATTTGGTCCTCCAAAATTTGCTAAGGCTAAACTTGACTACAACAATATTCCAACTGTCGTGTTTCATGGTACTTGCGGAGCAGTTGGTTTGACTGAACCAGAAGCAAGGAATAAATATGGAGAACAAAATGTTAAAACTTATACTTCTAAATTTGTAAATTTATATAATTCAATGACAGAACACAGTATGTTTTTTTTTCCTAATTATTTTAAATGTTTGCTATTATTTTTACCATCATTAATCATCGTTTCTTTTTGTTTAATTATCAAGAACCTGCAACAGCATATAAACTTGTGGTTGTCGGTGAAGAAGAAAAAGTTGTTGGTGTTCATATTGTGGGAAGAGACTCGGCAGAAATTGTATAAATCTTTTATTATTGTTGTTGTTTTCATTGTTATCATCATCATTCAATAACAATAATTTCTTAAAAAATTAAAACAGCTGCAAGGTTTTTCTGTTGCTGTTAAAATGGGTGCCACAAAAGAAGATTTTGATAGTACTGTTGCAATTCATCCTACTGCAGCTGAGGAACTTGTGAGTTTTCATCTTTATATGCTCTGTTTAATATTTCATATTTTTAATTATAATAACGATTCTAATTGATTAATACTATTTACAAATATTAGGTTACCATGAGATAAATTTTATTTATTTATATTTATTTATTTATTTAAATTATAAGCCAAAATTTATGTAAGCGGAACAATACCAACAAATAGAAATGATTGTGATATTAAATGAAACACAATCGCAATATCTGTAATTTATGGTTACGTGTCAAAATCATTAGAATTTGTGAGCTTTATATATTGTTTTTGTAAACACCCACAAAAGGCAAGGCCTAACTCATTATTATCCTCGTAGTAAATAAATGATCTAGATGAGCAAAATGGGGTTATATTCCGAATCAACAACATCTTCCTGATTATCTGGTTGATTAAATGGTACAAGCACCTGCCCACCAGCAGAATTCATCTACAAGATCTTTCTTGTATTCTGGACTGCATTGACTAAATATATGGGGCGAGAGAATGGAAAAGGACCAAGAATGATTTTGAGTGACAAACCCAACACAATTTTATAATAATAATGTCCCGCCTATTATATTTTTTTTTTCTCAAGTTCCTATATAAATATGAAACTAATCTACTATGGAACGACACCATTAGAAAAAATTTCAATCAAGTACTTGAACTATCTAAAGAAAGAGAGATCACCTATTACTATGAAAGTTTACCAGGAAGAACGAAAAATTATAACCAATAAAAAGACAATATTAACACAAAGTCATGAAGAACCTAGAAAAGAAAAAATATAATATGCATCAATCCATTTTATCATCAAAAGAAAGAAAACCTTTTAAAATTATATCAATTATCTTATTTTACCAATGATAATCCATCTCTATAAAACTTTGATAATGACAATCCACGATTTTTACCACGTTGATCATTATCAACAAGCCCCAATAATGGAATATCATATTTGAGTCATTTAACATATTAACCGGTTTAACAGGCGGACCAGTAAATAGTGGTTGTTTAGAACGGGGCGAAGCTGGTGGTATTGGAGAAGGTTGGGATGACTTTTTTGTGACCATATTACTTATGAAAGAGGAATATAACCGTACTATAGAGTTTGGTATGGGCAAATGGCCAAATGGTGGTGAGGGTATTAAAGGCTTACCTTGTGAGTAATTTACTTGATTGAAATTGATTTTTTTCTTTTTGAAATTTTGTTGTTATTTCCATCGTCATCATTATCATTATCATATATATTATATATATATTATCGTCAATTCTGAAACCTTTGGTTATTTGAATAAACCAGGATATTGGGGTGTACAGATTTTTACCACGTTGATCATTATCAACAAGCCCCAATAATGGAATATCATATTTGAGTCATTTAACATATTAACCGGTTTAACAGGCGGACCAGTAAATAGTGGTTGTTTAGAACGGGGCGAAGCTGGTGGTATTGGAGAAGGTTGGGATGACTTTTTTGTGACCATATTACTTATGAAAGAGGAATATAACCGTACTATAGAGTTTGGTATGGGCAAATGGCCAAATGGTGGTGAGGGTATTAAAGGCTTACCTTGTGAGTAATTTACTTGATTGAAATTGATTTTTTTCTTTTTGAAATTTTGTTGTTATTTCCATCGTCATCATTATCATTATCATATATATTATATATATATTATCGTCAATTCTGAAACCTTTGGTTATTTGAATAAACCAGGATATTGGGGTGTACATGCTAAAGGGTAGATATATTAATATGATATAAATATATACGTCCAAATTATATTTATTTATGCACGCATGCTTACGTTCGCGCTCTTGTAGACAAACTTGGATTCACACCATCCTGGTCCTCATCATCAGATGATGAAGATCACAGCTGGTATGAAAGATCGATAAGCGACGGCATAAAATTCCAAAACATGGCACACGTTATTTGACAATCAGTTGTTTGTCAATGGTACGAACTTCAACCATGTAGACCACTAACCTTTTTATCAATGCAAGAGATGCAATCTCGCAAGCTGATGGAATTTTAACTATCGGACAAAATAATTGTGAAATCTGGGAAGGGTTTGCTAAATGTGGTTTAGGTGTCGAGGCTAAGCTTGTTGACGGTCCTGACTGGAAAGAAAATTTTGATGTTCCTAATTCTTGTGCTCGCAGCTGTTATATATATGGAAATTATTAAAAGTTCAAGAAAACAGTATGATGATGATAACGATTAATTAAACAGGTTTAATTTCCATCGTTATAAATATTATAAACTTTTTCGTCCTAATCGAAAATCATATTTAACTTAACATGACATATACAACATACAGTTTGCAGTTGGCGCTCATTATAACGTTTTTATATACAAAAATTTTGAATAATTCTGTATCTTTTATAATAATCATTCATAGCAATAAAAACTATAATTCATACAGAATTTCCGTATACAAATTTTCTATAGGGCAGAACCACCCATATTATACAGCAGTATTAACATTGTTGGCATATTATTATAAACAAAATATTGAGATTTATTGTGAGACACAGATTTTTATCTCAATTTTTATTATTATTATTTGTAGTGTTCATAGATGATAAAATGTTAAAAACAGTATATAAATGTTGAATATAAAAATACTAATAAAATAATAAATAAATAATGCTAAATGATGATAAGAGGCATGATGGTAGGTCACTTAAATTATAAGAAGGGTTTGCTTTAATTTAAAAATCATCTGGTATAGTTAATTCAATTTGTTTAGATTCTATATAATTTAAAATATCAT
>CAUDNR010003336.1:19352-42504 GCA_958430865.1 Entrophospora sp. SA101
TGATGATGATAAACTATCGTTACTACTGTTATTACTACTAACGTCATTGTAATTATAATTACTACCAAAACGAAAACTTGCTAAAGAGGTTGGTGTTGTTGGTGATGACATATTACTAGAATGTGGTGGACTACCGATCGTGGTATTTAGAACAACGTGTGGAACTATATCATCTGTTGCTGGTATTGTAGCTGCAAGAATAGGTGATTCGTTATGTGACTCGTTATGTGACATTATCTCGATATTTTTATTTTTTTTTTTGTTTTTTTTTGGGAACAAGGATTTTTGATTGTCTCTCAAATTCTATTTTTGTATAATTGCAAGTTTTGGGAAAATTTGACTGCGCCGAATATTTTACAAATTTGTCGATTTGACTAATGTCAAAATTAAAATCAAGATTTTGTAGCATTGATTAAAACGATTTTATATGAAATAAATGAATAAAATGATTACAAGTTTTTCAAATATTAAAAGTATTAGAGAATAAGACCAATCTTAAAATAGATTTTTAACAAATCATATAATCTTCAATTCTTTCTGTTCGCAAGAACTGAAATAAAATGATGCTAAAGACAGATAAAGAGATTATATATTTGAACCTATTTATATTCTTATAATATCATATACATAATAAGCAAGTCAATTGTGGAGCAAAGTTCACGTCACCAAAAACACTTATTTATACATCTAACTCAATGATTATAGCAATTGGATTATGCCAGCTCAAACCAAGTAGTTAAAATAGGAAGAGGCATCCTCATAATTTCAGTTATAAGTCTAAATTTTTAGTTAAGTTTCTTTTTACATCTATGTTGATGATAGTAGTTGGACTTAATCTTTATTTTCCTTAGTACACTTTTCAGAAGAAAACTCAAAACAATTATACGCATACATTTGATATTTTGTGAAATTGTCGAGATAAAGATAACAAAATGAATGTTAGCGTAATATATTGTAGTGAACACAGGCTGTTGCCTAATGATGATAATTCAAATGATAATTAGAAAAGCTATCATCGAATTTTCTAAACGATTTGAAAATGATCATAATGAATTTGTTAATTAAGATAACAATGTAAGGAAATAATATGATCTATATTTTTTAATAATAATGTTATCATTAACAATAATTAAATCATTTCCTTTGTATCTATTCCGGCCTTAATAACTCACATCAAACTTTTGTGGAAACTTCAGCTTACCAATTATTCAAGACTGGTAACAAAGAGAAACTTTGATTTTATTATTATTTTAGTCCTTCACACCTTACAGAAATATAAAAGCAATTACAGTGAAAATAAATTAAAATATAATGGAATTCAAACATATCCGAATATTTAAATAAAAATTTTTAAATTATTAGATTGAACTTAACGGCGCAACCTATCAAACTGCATTTAAAGTTCACTTCTATCGTTTCTGTTAAAAAATTTATGGAATCTCTGTGGAAGACACCATTTGATAGAATATAACACATATTGTTCATTAAAATATTCTTGATGTATTTATTGAAATATACAAACCTCAACTTGCTATCTTCTTTAGATTTCTGGTTATTAATATAAAAATATAAAGTATATTCATCTTTAGATGTAATATGTTGCTTGCTTATGTGGATTATGTGTGAAGTAGCAATTTTTTAAGATCAGTTGAAGATATTCGAACAATCTCGTTTCCGTTTAACAAGTATAGTGTGTTGTGGAACTAAACGTAGGTATGAACAGAGTGGTTAAGATGTACATAGTATTCAAAGAGAAAAATAATGCATTTGTATTATTTAAATGTTCAAATATACTTTGCTATATTTTTGATTTAATTTGAAAATTTTTTTTCACATTTACTATAAGAAGTGCTTAATCAAAAAGATGGTTTTATTATCTATGAACCAAAAAAGAACTTTTTTTTTCTTGTAATTTAATTACAATCAACTTGTATATTTTTAATTATAATATCCTATAAAGCCCTATAACTAGCCAATAACAATAAATTAAAAGTTTTATATGTTAGATGAAATGGAAAATATAATAATAAAACCAAGCATAATAATACTAACTTGCTGATAATTCCTATTGACACATATACGCTCTTTCTAATATTTATTTGTCACCTAAGATAACGATGAATCTATAAGTGTATTATAGGATAAGTTAATCTATTAGTATGTATAAATTCTGAAATATAATAATTACAATAAATTTACATGCGTACATTTTATTGTAAAAAGCTCTATCAACTTCGTCAAAAAATACTAAAAGTAGATGAAATCCAGGAGTATGCTCTAATATGCTATATTACAAAGTAAAAAAATAAATTGACTTAAAAAATTACTTAAATTATGTTCTTTTGTAGTAACTAAGTTAATCCACATCAAAAAGTATTATTTAGTTCATTTCTTCCAAACCCAATTCTATGCAACAAATTTTAAAAAGCTATAATGTCAAACATTTCGAAAGAACTATCAAATAAATTTCTAAACAAAGTTATTCGATTCCGCTTAATGACTTTCCAAACTTCGTTTCTAGACGAGCTACATAATTTTAATTGACATCTTTATATATACTACTTGTAACAACACAAAATATTATGTTATAACTTAAAGAAATAGATAATAAAGGCTTGTATTTTTAATAATGATCAAGATTCTTTTTTCAAAAAGTAAATGAGAGCTAAAAAAAGAGGTTATTACTGAGGATTTTGCAGATCGCAAGATAATAAAGATCTTTTATTATTATGTTAACTAGAATTTTTGATGTTGAATTTTCTACCTTTTTTCTAAGAATAATAAAATATGGCCGCGTGACAATTCTTTCTGATCGTACACCGCCAGATCTTACAAGAATATATCATAATTAATATATCATAAAAAAGTGGAATAAGATAATAATCTTTAAATCTAATTAATTATATATTTTTGTTGATAAAAAAACAAACTTAGCCTTTTTGTTGTTATTTAATCCTTTCCTTCTGTGAATATCTGCATCCATTAAATATTCATGATAATTATTCAATACATTTGATGTTGTTGATATAACAAACAATTGCATCACCCAAGTAGTAATAATACCAAGGTAGGGTTCCTAACCATAATTATAACTCCATATTCGAATATTCGTAAATCCAAAATTATGAATTTCGAATATTATTTTGGATACTCGTAATTATTATGGATACTCGTAATTATTATGGATACTCGTAATTATTATGGATACTCGTAATTATTTTGGATACTCGTAATTATTTTGGATACTCGTAATTATTATGGATATTCGTAATTATTATGGATACTTGTAATTATTATGGATACTTGTAATTATTATGGATGCTTGTAATTATTTTTGGATACTTGTAATTATTAATTATTTCAGATATTTCAAATACTTTATTTAAAATATTTCAAATACTGGTATTTGTAAATGTTTAAATATTCAACAAATCACAAATGTATCTACTAAATTATATTTGCTATAAAAGAAAAAAACAATGAAAATTTAAGAAAATGGTTGAACTATTTTTAAATTACGTTTCAGAAATACCATCTTCCCACTCATTCAGGTTCTAGGTTAGTCCTTTTGGCAGTAATAATATTTCCTACATCACTAAATAATCTCTCAGAAGCAACAGATGTAGCTGAGATGCATAAAAATTTTTCTGCCAATTTTTTTAAAATGGGAAAATTATTTTTGTTTCCATTCCACCATTTAAAAGAATCAATATCATTACTTACATTACTAGAAAAATAATGTGATATTTCATTATAATTACCAACCACATCATTATCAGGTCGCAATATTTGTTTTAAAATAGAAACATTATTCAAATCATATTTGAAAGTTGAGAAACTCAAGAATGAGAAAGAGTTATTTTATAAATGAAAACGTTTCTATGAGAAAGAAAACGTTTTCTATGAGAGAGAGTAAATGAAAACGTTTTCTATAAGAGTAAATGAAAACGTTTCTGAAAAAATATTTAAATTGTTGTAGCAATATAAGTTATTTTTTTATTATCTTTAAAAAATTTTTATTAGATAATATGATAAAATATAAATAAAATACAAATAAGTTAGTACTATTTGTTATCAATCGATAATCATTTGTATCCAAAATAATTACGAGTATCCATAATAATTACGAGTGTCCATAATAATTACAAGTATCCATAATAATTACAAGTATCCATAATAATTACGAAATAAATTATATACACTCCCTGGACAAAAGTATCCGAACACCTGTTTTTACTAATTACACAAAAACGCACATAATAACTATACATAAAATTTTGACAAAATTTGGCTTGGGTTTTGACGAACATGCATATAAAATTTGATGCTTTTAGAACGTCTAGAAACATTTTAGTTAAAAAAAATACGAAATTCGACCAAAAAAATGATTAACAAAATTTTATTGAAAAATATAAAAAATAAAAAATCCAATATTAATATCGAGTTGGCCATCCATTGCTAGAAATACATGCCTCGATCCTTCTAGGCATGCTTTCTATTAATTTGTGGTAAACTTCATATGGAATATTTGACCACTCTTCTTGTAAAGCGGCTTCCAATTCGTTGGCATTTTTTGGGTATTGTGCCCGCTTATCTAATCGCCTTCCTAGTTCACTCCAAAGATGTTCGATTGGATTAAGATCTGGGGATTGTGAAGGCCAATCAGGTAAAGTTTTAATCTTTTTTTCCTTTATCCACTTTTGAACATCACGTGCCGTGTGCACAGGCGCGTTATCATCTTGAAATGCGTAACACCTGCTGTTAAATTTGTCACTAATATAGGGCAACAATTTGTTTTCTAAAATTTCTATATAATCATGCCTATCCATCATCCCTTCAACTCTAAATAATGGCCCCAGTCCTTTTTCAGAGAAACACCCCAAACCATTATTCCACCACCACCATGTTTGACCGATGGTGTAATGTTTTCAATATTGTACCGTTCACCGACTGGACGCCAAACATGATGGGGACCATCGCTTCTAAAAATTGTAAAGCGAGATTCATCACTCCATATTATCTTTCCCCATTGAGCAACACTCCATCTTCTCCTGCTTAAACACCACTTTAATCGATTTTCTCGCTGTTTTTCTGTAACACGTGGTTTTACAGCAGCAACCCTGGAGAAATTCCAAGGCTATGCAAGCTCCTACAAATTGTTTTAGTCGAAACCACAAGATAGTTTTCTTCAGCAAATTTTTTCTGGATCATATTTGCTGACATGCGGTTATTTGTTTTTACTAGCACTTTTAATTCGTTTTGTTCAAGTTCATCTAAAGCTTTTGGTCTACCACTTCTTGATGCACTTTTAACATTTTCTAGGTTTTTATAACGAGAAATGGTGTCTTGAACTGTGCTTCTTGGGATTTTTAGCTTCTTGGCGATATCTCTTACACTCTTGCCACCTTCATGAAGGCCTAAAATTTTCCCTTGGATAAATTCTGACAATTCTTCGTTTTTTGGCATTTTTAAGATTAAAAATTTTTTTTATCAATCTTGATTTTTACAAAATGCGATTTTAATTACTAATTTTTTAATTTTATTATAAATTATTTATGCTAGCTACAACTACAAAATTTTGCATACATATTCTAGATAACCTAAGCTACAATTGATATAAATTTTTATTTTTATTATTATGTAGGATTTTGGGTAAATTAAATAAACAAAAAATGATATCGCGATTTTCGTCGAATTTCGTATTTTTTTAACTAAAATGTTTCTAGACGTTCTAAAAGCATCAAATTTTACATGCATGTTCGTCAAAACCTAAGCCAAATTTTGTCAAAATTTTATGTATAGTTATTATGTGCGTTTTGTGTAATTAGTAAAAACAGGTGTCCGGATACTTTTGTCCAGGGAGTGTATATTCGAATATCCTTGAATAAATTGATTTTCGAATATTCGTAAAAAAATTTATTTTCGGTTAGGAACACTACATTTATTTTGAAACTATTTGAAAGTTTGAATAGAAAAAGGCACAACGATAATACAATTTAACGTGTATAAAAAAAGAAAGATAAAACTACAAAATAAAAAATAGTTGCATTTAATACTGTAATGGTAGCGCTCAGTGACATTGCCCTTTTTTAGTATTTTTATGGTTTGTCACGCACAATTTATTTAATATTAATCGTCACAATTTTATAGAGATTGTTATTTGTCGCGAGCTGCCATCTTTATGGACTTTACGGTAAATACTTAATACTTTTAATTATTGGGGATTTTGAAATTAATTTTTTGTTAAGGGAGATCCTTGGTAGCTTTAAATAGGAAAAGAAACTCTTCGTCAAAAGTATGAATTGAAATAATAATAATAATCGTTAAATTGATATTTTTGATAGCTATATCCATCTTTAAGAGTTGCAAGAAATAATGCAGAATAGAAATGGAATATGATAATAAATAGGTACCTAGCGTTAGAATAATTGAAGTGTGACGATGAAGGCAATAATATAAAAAGCAAAGGTTATAAATGAAATTTTGGATAAAAAAATTCAATCAGAGCATCAAAAACCGAAATTAAAGCAAAAAAGATTTTTATTTATTATTTATTTTAAAGCACAGCCTTTTACTTTTATATACATAATCATAAAAATATTGAGCGTCAAAAAATATTTTTAAAAACATGAAAAAATCAAAAATCAAAAAAACTAAATGTATATCGAAAAAAAAAGGAATTGTAAAAATGTTATTTTCTTATTCTCTTAATTCAGCTTTTTTGTCACCAATGGACGCTTCATGCTGAGGATCAAGTTCTTCTCCTGTACGTTCTTTATGAAGTTCTGATAATTTTTCTGCGGCATTTACTCTTTTTGGGGTAAAGAAAACGTGATTAGTAGATTTTTAAAATTATATTGATTTAAAAAAAAGTATGGTTAATTACCTAGCTTCGTGAGAAACTCTAGGATTATGGGCAACAGCTTTGTATGATTTTTCACTTCTTTGTTCAGAAGAATCAGATTTTACAGGCTACACAACAAATTGATTAGAAATTAGAAATGTTTAAAAAAGAAAGATTTTGTACTAATATTGTGAATAATAATTACTTGTGCTTGGGATTCAGGAATGGAATTTTGTTCGTCAGACATTTTTCAATTTATTATTATTAATTAGAGTTTTGTTATTAGTGTTTTCTTTTTTGTTGTTGTTTTTGTAATAAGTGAATTATTTATTATTTTTTATTGTTTTTTCGGTAAAAAAAATTGGAAAACCACAGGTCTTTTGGAAATGGTATTTATAAGAAAATTTTTCGAATGGTTTGGATAAACCATGACATAATAATTAAAAATGAAAGGATCTTTTACGTCATTACTTGACGTTGAGATCTTCGCAGATTTTTTTTAACCTTGAGAATTTTTAAGACCAATAAAAATGATGTTATGATTATATCATTTCTTTCTATAATTTTCTTTGTCATCAAAAATTACCTAATAATTACTCAAAAATCACATTTAAAAGATTTCCTTTTTTTTATCAGAGATGATAGTTTGTTTATTGATTATTAACTAGTTAAATATTAGAGGAATATAACAGATAGATTTTTAATTCATGTATAATTTTGTCATAATGATTCAAGGTGATCCCAAATCTTATTAACGTTAAAAAGTTCTTTACAATGAGATAAAATGAGATATACATGACTTATTTTTTGTCTTAGATTTAAAAATTTTCAGTGGGTGGGTAAATTAATTATCACATGTGGTATTTATCCGTTTTTGTACAGAACTTTGCTGACCAGTTTCCTAAATTGAGAACGCAATTAATTCAAACACGAAGATCTTACCTATAAAGGAGAGAACTAAATCTTTCAACACATATCAGATATTAATAATATGGACAGCAAAAATAGCCGGATTTTTATAAAACATGCTTTTTAGAAAAAGGGTTTCAGACCGCAGATCTTTTAAAACAGCTATATAATAATATGTAATTATGATGTCATTACCTCAACAATGACCAAAAATCAAAATTCGGCCTTTTCTGCTGTCCACGTCCCATATATGGTAATATTCCATCTTCCATCTTCAATAATCGTAATCACCTTCTTAATCATCTTCACAATCAATATATAAATTCAGTTGAGCAATAATAGATTTAATGAAAACAGGAGTTACTATTTTGTATTTTATTAATATAATTAATCTAAGGCAATTATTATAATCTTTTTACACAAGAATTTGGCGTTGATGATACAATAATGGATAAAAAAAATTACATTTGAATCATTAAACATGAAATATTGTTATAAATCAGCATGTAGATTTTTATTTGCTTACTTTATTCAACAAGAAACAAGCATTTTAACCTTTAAACAATTGGGGCGTGTAATGGTGGTGGTGTTGACAGATGTTGGAGACTCAAGCTATCGATCAGCTAACATAATCAAAGTTTTATGTGATTATTTTCATCATTTTGATTTTATTGCAGAGAGTTTGTAATGAGTACTTTATTGAATGTACTGAGGATTAGATCTAAACAAATTATATTGTAAAAACAATGTAAAATTCTATAATTTTTTTTACGCAATAAATAATCAAGTCAAATTATCTAGTTGGACATTTACTTCCTTTGAAATCTAATATAACGATGACTATCGACTTTTTGGATGTTTCTTTCCAGAAATAAAACCACCGTTCCCATATGCAAACTATATCTAATAAACGATATAGAAAGTGCCAAATCAGAATTAGGGAAATACATTATCGCATGAAAACTGCCAAGGCTAAATTTTTGTCACGTTGCGCCAACAACTTATTGAAAAATTTTAAACAGGATCATAATATTCAAATACGCCGGGTCAAAAAATCTCGGTCATCAACCTTTAGAAATTTCACAACATCATCACAATGTAATGAGTAAGTTGGGTTCAGAATTCAAATCTGTCATTGAATTTACTTGGAGATATAAGCAATCACCCAAAACACATGGATGTGTTTGAAGGTACTGGTGTTAATGACATAATCAAGACCATTGTGTTAGGGAATCTAGTTGCACATCAGGAATTATTGACGAAAGAAAGAGATTCATCATCATGTTGGATTTTACTTTGGAATTACATTAAAGAAAATTATCTTTTTTACTGTTTTGTTTGGTCTATAAGCTTTAACTATTTATTTATAAAATGCCGTATTACGGTCTCTTTCTAAGAATTAGTGGGGGGGGGGGGGGGGGAGAAATTAAGTGATAATAATAATAATATAAAATAAAAAAAAACTATCTGAAAGACTTGTCTAAAAATTAATAATCATCTACTATATAGATTAAAAATAAATCTTGATGTACTCTATAATTTGAGAACGACACACCACACAGGTTTCAACTTTCGATGCACATTTCCCACATGCAACAAAATGATAACAGGGCGAGAAACAATGAGTAATTGGTTCCTCGAAGCAGATCTTACATTTGATTACTTGTTTTGCTTTTTCACCTTGTTCTTTTTCTCTAAGATTTTTCAAATCTTCATTTTCCTTTATCAAAGTTCGAATAATTTCATTATATTTATAAACCTTATTAACACATGCTTCACTAATCTTTATCTCCCTATCCAATTCTAATTCTAATTTTCCCACGTTTTTACTGTACATACTTTTCAAGCGGGCTATTTCCTTTTCTTGATCGCTAGACCTGGACACAAATTGTTCAATTTTTTCATCCTTTTCCAAATGCTCTTTCTCTAAAAATGAGATTTTTTTTAATAAATCTTCCTGTACTGACAGTTTTTCTTTTCCTTTATTCATATAAGAGGTACATTGGTGGTTGTCAATCTTTTCTTTTAATTCTCTTATTTCATATGTTTGACTGTTAACGACATGTTCAAGTCCTCCAATTATAGATTCGTTGATAGCACATTGTGAGTCTAGTTTGACATTACTTTTCATCAAGTCATTATTGATCGTTTCTAAACGATCGAAAGAATAATCTGACATACTTTTATAATTTTGTAATTTTATTAACTTATGATTTAATTGTTTGTTATAATCTTCAAGTTTGATATTTTCATCAATGGATATTTTTTTACTTGCTTCCAGTTGAACCTTTTCTTGGTATAGTTTTGCACAATCTGTCTCAAGCCTATTATTCTGGCCTTTGGTATCATTTAATTGCAATTTAAGGTGTTGGGCTTCATTTTCGGCCGTTTTCAACTCTTCAATAAGTTTGTTAAGATGCTTGTTTGAATCATTAAGACATAATTTCAACATACTAATCATAGAACTGTCTTCTTGTTTCTGTTGGTTTGATTGTCTCAATTTGTCAAGTTCATCATTAAGTTTCGAAATTTCAGATGCCAATTTCTTACATTCTTCCTTATAGTTATTAATGTATTCCGATTGTTTCAATTTGTCAAGTTCATCATTAAGTCTCGAGATCTCAGATGCCAATTTCGTATTTTCTTCCTTATAGTTGTTAATGTATTCTGATTGTTTCAATTTGTCAAGCTCATCATTAAGTCTCGAAATTTCAGATGCCAATTTCATATTTTCTTCCTTATAGTTATTAATGTATACATCAAGACTATCTTCATTATTATTATCTATAACAATACTATCATCTTTAAAATTATTATCATCATCATGATTACTCACAATGATACTATCGTCCTGACCATTATTAATACACATTTTATCACTATCACCCGCATCACCAATATCACTTACATTATTACCATCATTCTCGCCATTATTATTACACATGATAAGACTATCTTCAACTGCTTCATGACTACTTAGAATAATACTATCATTAACTACATCATCTACATTAATACTATCATCCTCACCAATATTAGTACTCGTGATAATACTATCATCGTCATCACCATGATTGCTCACGTTAAAGTCATAGTTATTATTATTTATGGAAACACTGTCTTCCTGACCATCTTTATTATTCACAGCGATGCTATTTTTCTCATAATCTTTAATACCCATGATAATATTGTCTTTCCCATTAATATTACCACTATCCTCATTATTACTCTCAACGCGATCCTCCTCCTCTTCCTCCTCAAGATTTAGTAATTCTTTTTCTTGAGCTTCAACGAAGTATAAAAGTGTCTTCTTATAAATATAGAATATATAAGCACTGAGTAAAAGTTTAACGAAAAAATAAATCATTTTATTTATTTATTATCTTTTTTTAGTTGAGGAAGGTTAAGATTGGCGGTGTAGGAACTTGATTGTGCCATGAATAAATTTTTTTGCAGATAATTTCCAAAATTGCATTTAGTAATTTTGGTATTTCGAACTATTATATACTATCCTTAATTTCCAAGAAAAATGGAATGCCATTTTTTTTAGGTTAGGTTCAAATTAGAATTTTAATTTTAAACATACTAATACGTAAACTTGATAAGTCTCAGTCAGGGATACTTATCAAGTAAACCGAGTTATCAAATTTCATAACAATAAAAATTTATCAAAATTTATAAAACTCCCAAGGTAGATAGTAGGTTACTTTAGAGAAGCATTTTGTTTTTTCTAATTTGATGTTGCAAGTCTCATTTCTGATACTATTGAACTATTTACCTTATATTGGAATTCTGTTGCAAATTATATTTGATATTAGAATACCCATATTTTTGTCCTCTTCTTCTGGTGCTTCTTGTGCTGCAGCAGTTACCTCATCATCATCATTAATCTTCCAGCCGTTTCTATTTTATAATCAATTAATTAGTAAATAAGCATACACAGCCAAAACTGAATCCTCAGTTATATAAGTATAACCTTGTTACAACAAAATGGCTGGGCATATAAGAAAATTTCGTTGAAACAAGATTACTAATCGTGTTTCAACAAAGTTTTCTTATATGTGTAACAAAATTTTTAAAAAAATTCGTTAAGAATTTAATTATAATTCGTTGAACAAGGTTTAATTCCTTGTATATAACGAGAGTCAGGAGTATTGCCCACTGCAAACGAGCTTTGATTTCATTCGTGTAACAAAAACTACCCACCAATCAAAAATTCGAAAATAGTCATGTGAGTAAATATCACGTGAAACCGACTTATAGGATGATAATTATTACTAATCACGATAAGCTTTTTTAATCCATGAAAATATCAAATTTTGTTCCACGGATGATATTATTATTATAGCGTTAATTAGGAAACCGTGGTGATAATTAATGATATTAATACCTTTGGTTTCCTGTAAAATAACTATTATAAAGATTGACCAACCGACTTATCAAGGATTTTTTTCAAGATTTTCTTTTGAGGTTTAACTTCCTGACATTATGCAGTCTACCCCATATGGTTAATTTATAATTTAATTCCATTAAGTAATCAAGAAAATTTTAACAATGCATTCCCAAGTATTAATTTCAAAAAATTTTACGCACATAACAATTATAGAAAAGAATTTTTTATTTGAATACATCGTTCAAATAAGATGACGATACCCAGAGCTGGAAATTGGTAATTATAACTGATCACTTTTGCAACATAAAAAAAGTAGAGAAATAATATCAACTTGTCAATTAAAATTGTATGAACACAGACTTTTACTGTTAGGCATTTTGAAGAAAATATTTCTATCTTGCTTTAAAACTCGACAGTTTTTTGACTTATCTTCTTCTTCTTTTGAACATATTTGGTATTAATATCTGATTCATTTTGTGATAATGGTCGCTTTTCTACTTGACTATTTACTACCAAGATATCATTGCCATTATGATCTTTAACAACTTGACTCTTATTATTGTATTCATTAACAATAACACTATCATATTCATTACTATTATTATGTTCAACATTATTATTATGATTTTCTAATTTATTAGGACGTTTTACTTGAGCTTCGTCTATGCTAATAATTGATGGTGACCTAGAGCTAGAAGATTGAAAAGAAATTGATATTGAAGATCGTTGTTGACTGATAATGTAATCAAAATCTTCACTGGACAGCTGTGATAGACAACTGGACGATGATTCCGGCGATGAGATTGTAAATGGTGATGAAGGTGCTAATGGTAACATTTGTTGCATCGAAGGATGTAATGGAGGTGATCCTTGTGATACTGAGAGCAATGATGAATCTGATTTTGACTTGATAGATGACGACAACAGTGGAAAAATTTGTGTTGATTTCAATGGTGGTGATTTTAATGGTGATGATTGAGCCATTATTCTTTTATTATTGATATTATTTTTATTGTCATGATTCGTTGATTTCGATTTCGATTCAGACTCAGACTCGGACTCACTTGAAGCGGATAAAATCTTTTCTTCAACATTATTATACTCCTCATCGCTGCTAATTTCTAATTTCTTGTATTTTCTTTTTTTAGAATAAAAAGT
Organism: Entrophospora sp. SA101; assembly: GCA_958430865.1. Taxonomy (NCBI): domain Eukaryota; kingdom Fungi; phylum Glomeromycota; class Glomeromycetes; order Entrophosporales; family Entrophosporaceae; genus Entrophospora; species Entrophospora sp. SA101. The sequence continues at coordinate 32,657 of CAUDNR010003336.1, forward strand.
TTCAATCGTAGGATATGGTAATGATCTTTGTTGTTGCTTTCTTACAATCAAAGTATCATTGTAATTTTCCTCATCGTTATCTTCATTTCCGGCTGCTACTTCTGGTACTTCATCGTCATCTTCATTATTTTCAATTAGTTCATAGGATGGATATAACGGGAGTGATACTGGCAGTAAACTTGGATCGGGAATTTCATAAATTTTAGCACTTTTATTGGTGGATTGTGACATTGATGATCTATCTAAATTGTTGTTGATGACGTTGGCAGTGCGTTTTCCATTATATGAATTATTACTTTTGATAATAGTTTTATTTGATCCTGATGAACTTTTGGTTCTATTCTTAGTAAAGGTAGCTGATGATGACGATGAAGTTGATGATGATGATGATTTACCAAATTTAATATGTCGTAATTGCTCTTGTTGCTGATTACTTTGATTTTTTGGTTGTTGTTCTCTCAGATTATTTTGAGTTGTTGATTTTTCCTGTCGTTGTTTATCCTTTTGATGATGATCTTGAGTTTTTGGTTGTTGATGTTGATTGTTCTGATGATCTGGAGCTTTTGGTTGTTGATATTGAACTCGTGATTTTTGTTGTTGTTTTCGGTTTCTTTGAGTTTTTGACTGATCTTGTCGTTGTTGATCCTTTTGGTGATGACATTGAGCCTCGGATTGTTGATTATCTTGATGATCTGGAGTTTTTGGTTGCTGATGATCTTGATCCTGTGACTTTTGTTGTTGTTTTTGAATTTTTGACTGATCTTGTCGTTGTTGATTCTTTTGGTGATGACCTTGAGCTTTGGATTGTTGATTATCATCGGCAACCAAAAATTCTGGATCATCAAGATCTTGAGCCTGTGACCTTTGTTGTTGTTTTTGACTCCCTCGAGTTTTTGGCTGATCTTGTCGTTGTTGATCTTTTTGACGACTTTGGGTTTTTGTTCGTTGTTGATTTTGCCGTCGTTCATTATTTCTTTGATTATTTTGAACGCTTGGTAGTTGTTGATTTTGTGCTTGTTTTTGTATTCGTACATTCGAAAGTCCTTTATAATCAGCTGGATTTTGAAGCTCATGTTTATTTACAGAATCAAGTACTATTTTATATGACATTAATTTGTCCATTTCAGTTTGATTTTGAACAGTTTGTAATATTGACAAATCACTCAAAATCCAATGTGCATTCTCTAATTTATCTACAATATTTCCTCCATTATTCTATTTTTATTTATAATCATTGTTATTATTAACAAAGTAGATTTATTATGATAAATTAATATTTTTGGCGTTTTTAACGCCCTTTTACCATGCAATAATCACCACCATCATCATCATCACATTGATACACACCTCTATAAATCGTCTGATATCCATACTGTCAGGTACATTGCTTTTAATATAAAATAAAATTTTAACACCATTGATGGTAAAAATTGACATTTTTTTCTATTGTGAACAAATCAATTTTATAAAACAAAAAATAAAAAGGCATTTATTTGGACGCAGCAGATTGATAAAAACACGTGGGATGATCAATTTTCAAAAAAAATTAATTGACATTCTAAAATTACCTAGGGGTGTGGGGTTCAACAAGAATGTTACACGCTAGTGCAGTTGACTCTGTTTATACCGAACCCCCTGTCATGAGAATATAGCCAGCTAGATGTGTCATGTGTTGGCAACATATATAATTTAATTTGGTTCAATAATATTTATCAGAAAAGCTTATAAGAGTTATTTTTAGTAATATGAAATTATAAAACATTCTCAAATATAAATAAAAATCTTATCAATCTATCCAGAAGAAGCAATGAATGGAAATAAAAGAAACAAATAAAAGTAACAAAAGTATAAAGAATTATGAAATATAATTTATGCATTGCTATCAAATCATCTGGAAATTTGAGGATATTTATAATAAAGTATTAACATTATTAATCACGCGAATTCTTTTTTCTTACAAAAAAGTCATGACATAATATTATTAATACTAATTAATAATATGTAAATGCAATATAATTAATTTGACAATAGTTTGATTGAATGATTTTTTGTTCTGAGTGGCAATGGTTACGTTTTTTTTGATATTCTAAATGTTTAATCAAAAACGAAATTTTGCATTATGTTACACATGATATTACATGTGTTCATGTGAAAATTTGTTATAGGAAGAGCAAATTAAATAAGAAACTTCAAAAAAGGTGAGTTCGGATTCGTTATAAACAGATTTATTAATTATAAAAATTCGGTCATGGCGATTTTGATTCGCTATATCCAGAGTTCGGTATAGCCAGGTTCGATATAGCCAGAGTCAACTGTAATTCACAAAATTTTACCATTTTATTGATCCAAAAAATTTTCGTTCCTTGAGGTGAAAGAGAAGTAGTGGTCATGTTTAATAAAATAAAGCTTTTTGGTTTTTCTTTATTGTAATTAGGAAAGATCTTTTAAGGCTTTGAAAAAAATTTTTTTTTATGATTATATTTATTGGAAATATCTTCTAAAATATGTTTCTACCAGTTTTATGGCGTTCTACCTTTCTTTTTAACAATATTTTTACTATCTTATGATCTGATCCTCGTATATCTTGGAAAAGAAAATAAATATAAATAATTTTTTATATCAAATAAATATCTTGGGGGTTTTTTTGGAGTCACGTTTGTACAATCACTTTTTCAATTTTTTAAGAAAACGAAATCATACCGTGTAACATTCTTGTTGAACCCCCATACCCCTAGAAATTACTACTAATTTACCATGTGACACTGGAAGAAAATATGATTGGCTAAATTTTATGCGTTGAAAAAAAAATTTGGTTGAAAAACCTGGTGAAAGTTTTATATATTAAATAGTCATACATATACAGTGTGTTACAAAAAAAATTTAATAACTTTACCAAAACAGTCTGATCCGCATCAAATAAAAATTCAAAACAAAGCCTTTCTTTATTAGATTTAGTCTGTTTTATCTTTTAACCAAATCAAATAAAAATTTTTTGTGTAATTTGCTAATAAAATGACACAATCTACAAAAGAACAGCAACGTACAACCTTATTATATTATTGGAATCAGGGGATATGTTCTGCTTGTCAATTACATAATATTACGAACATCCCACTCTCAACTATTTATTTTAATATTGTAAAGTTGAAAAAAAATGGTAATGTGGAACATAAAGGGGTAATGGTAGAAAAAAGAAAATTACTGCGGAAGCATTGTGTGCAATCGGACAATATATTCATAGAGATTCTTCTATTTCTTTGAGGTCTTTGGCTAATAAAATGTTAAATAAAGGAATAGAGGTCTCATATGTAACAGTATTAAGGCATTTGGAAAGGATCAGATATAAGAAAAATTTGCCAAGAGCCACCCCAATGCTAACAATAAGGCATAAAGAATGTCATGTGGAGTGGGCACAAAATCATCTTAATGATAATTGGGGGAAACCACTATTTTTGGATGAGACAGCTTTCCAGCTTTACTGAAACACAATTGAAGGATGGTATAAGAATGTAAGACCCCATTCGCCCAATGCCAAAAGATCGCACCAAAATTTTTGCTTGAGGTGGCTTTTGCATCCATGGAAAGACCAGTCTTTTTTGCTTCCAACAAATTATGAATGCAGAATTTTATGTTGAAATATTGGAGAATCATCGCCCAGAGATCCAAAGAATGTTAGGGGATGATTGGCAGTTTCAACAGGATAATGATCCCAAACATACAAGCCGCTGAGCCAAAACATTTCTTCAAGAAAACTTTCCTGAAGTTATGGATTGGCCATCCAACAGTCCTGATTTAAACCCAATAGAAAATTTGTGGGCTATTGTTAAGAGGAATGTGGAGAAGAGAATGCCAAAAAATCTGGCGGAATTGGTGCAGTTTATGGCTGAGGAGTGGGATGCAATTCCTAATTCACTTCTAATTAGTTTAATTCATTCAATGAAATCAAGATGTGAACTGGTCATTGAAAATAATGGCGAAAGGATTTCTTATTAAAATATTATCAATAAAAATTATGATTTTAAGCTATCAAATGAGCCATTTTTCACACAAACTAATACAGTAGTTGTTTCACAATGTTAATTTAAAAATTTCCAATTTTTTTTGTAACACACTGTATATACAACGCGATTAAATTCGTGTAACATCGAAATCCCTTTTTGATTTTTTTTTCCCAACACAAACATCAACAAATCATTGCAAAATTACATAAAAAATCATTACTGAAAATTGGTTTAAATAAAAAATATTTGGTTAGAAGAAAAAAACCATATACACACACACACGTACGTATAATTAAAAATAACATTACACATACCGTTCTTCCAAAATTTCATGGATAGCATGAAATGTGGTTTTTGTTAAATCATCAATTTTTGCTTTGTGTCGTGGAATCTGATTTTCTATATAATTTTTATAATCCTTTTTCTGTTTCTTTAATAAATCTATAGCAATAATTAAAAAAATATATTTACATTTATAAATAATAAATAAATATATAATCAATTATGAACAGATATAGATACCTTTTAAATATTCAATAGCCACTTGCATACTTTCAATTGTTTTTGTATAAGAGTCGTTTTTATTGCAATTTATCATAAGGTTTCGTACAGAAGACAACCAATTTTTTGCTAAGTTTAAATAAATAATAATATATTAAATAAATATGTTTGTAATAAAAAAATAAAAAAATCCCATCAAATAATTACCAATCATATTCAGTTCATAATAGTGCGGTAGAAAGTTTTTATTCATTATGAATTGTAAATTTTTGTACATTGTACATTCGGATTTTAGTTCTCGTAACATCATATAAATGCATTCAGCGCCAAGATACTTTGGACTACGAATAATATCTTTAACATCTTTTAAAAAAGGATCATCAAGCGTTCGATGAATTTCAAGAGAGCCAATATGATGAATTTCACTAAAAAAAACCTTCCCTAATTTAATACTTGAATTTTTAAATACATAACATATGTCTAGAAGATTATATGAAAAAAAAGTGAGATGAATATACTTTTCATAGTAGAGTTGAACAGTAATCTTCAAATCTAATTTTTGAAATCTTTCATTTTCTTTCATCATCATGCAATCAATTCTTTTGTAAATCCATTCAAAATCGTGAGAAAAAGGACAAAGAACTCTTTTGATATATTCTGATACTTCCCTTAATTGATTGAAAAAAGTGGTTATAGTCTGATTGTTAATTAAATTTAATTGTTCTATTTGACTTTTTTTCAATTCCTTTGAGTTTTTAAAAAAAAAATTAGTAAATAGTATAAAATAAAATCATAAAATTATTATATTAAATACTAATAATTAAATCTTTACACTTACAATAATTTCATTTGAATTATTGACATGTTCACAAATCATTTTCAATCCATCATCTATGCATAATACATTTTGACATCGAAGTCTAAGATCATTTACACATTTATCAAGAACATCTAAAGTATGTTTCTCTGCCTCCAATTCTACTTTTGATTTTATTAAAGATCTGAAAAGACAAATATATGAATTTGTAAATATATAATGAACCTTTTTTTGTCATTAATACCAAAGAAAAAAAATAGGCACATACATGATTCGATTAGTCATAGAGGGATCATGTTTAAATTGATTATGAATAGCAATCTCAATTGAATTTTGCAATTTTTTGGCATGTTCTTTCACTGCAAAAATTTCATTGTAAGTTGCTTCAGTTTCAATAAATTTGGTGATATGATTTTCTTTATGTTGATTTACAAGATCTTGAATATCCTGTGTATTTCTTTTCAAATATATTTCTAAAAATTGTTTTTTTACCCGGCTAATATTGAAAGTGTCAAGAATATCACAATCAATTGATCATAAAGCCATATAGAAAAAATAAATTTTTTAAAAAATTTTTTACCTAATATCTTTTGATGTTGATCTTATTACACTCAGTACCGATTCTAGCAATACTTTTGGTGATATCAACCGAATTAGTGCCTAATATATATATGATTAATTAGAAGAAAGAAAAACAAACAAACAAACATTCAACTTCCATGGAAATACAAAAACCTCAATAGAATTCGAGATTTCATTTTTTAATCTGTGATCTGTTGATTCATTGCTATATAAAAAAAATTCATATATTTCAATTTTAAACTAATAAAAACAACATAGTAACAGGAAATTTGTAAATAAAAGTAAAAACCTTAATATAGTATTTTGAACCAAGAATTTATGATTATCACAGATTTCTCTAATCTTGATTTTATGTGTATTTATTAATATTGTTCTCTCGTTTTCTTTTGACTCTGTATCAATTTCATCTCTTAAAGTGATCCTAGATTTAAAGTTGCTCAAAAGCCTCTGGTAATTGGCATCACTGTGATTTATTTGAATGCATTTTTCACGAAAGGCATTTTTCACAAGCAGTTTATTCTTTTTCTCAAAAATCTGATCTTTTACAAATCGTATTTGTGATTCTTTAAATCATAGAAAACAGCAATAGTTTTTCCTTAAAGTCAACAACTTTATCAATGATGCAATTAATCAATAAAATCATGAATATGGATAATAAATATATTTACCAAAATCAGATATGCGAGACGACAACTGTTCAATTTGTTGATTATCTGATTGTACTTTGTCAATAATTTTTATCAAATACTTTTCAAGCTTTATTTTACGCTGTAAAAGGCTTTCTTCATTTGCATCAATAGAATCAAAAGTTGTGGTTGGTTTCGCGGTTGAATTGTGTGCACTACGTATAGTATTATGTTCGAAACTTAGTTTACGTTTTGATTTAGGTAATCTTGTTGGTTCACTATTCATTCAAAAAAGTTAAATGTTAATGGTTTTAAGTTATAAAATAAAAATTTGAACATTAAAATCAAATATGTTTTAGGCATTTACACAATTCTTGATTTCTGAAGTTGCCTTATGTGACTTTAATGAAGTACATGTTTTTATTTAGTAAATGTTTATAATGATTTAAACAGAGATAATATGAAATTTTTGTATATTTACTCTTTTGATTTGATGTGTTTTAATGAAAACATTAATATTGGCAAAATTTCACCTTTACATAGCCTATATATAAGGCAAAAATATGTGCATACAAGATAAGTCAAAATATAAAAATTAATGCATTGAAGATTAATTTTTTAACCTTTGTATATCTTCCTTTTTCAATGGTTGTTCCATATTATCGTCAATTAAAGAAGTGGAACGTCCCGGTCGATACCCAAGTTCATCTTTTAACCAAATTAGAATATCATCGCTACATGAGAAATCACTAGTTTGTGATTTGAGCTTTGCGTTTGTTAATCTAATTTTTTTTGGCATATTTTAAAAGAAAAAATAACAAAACACGTAAACATTGAAAATCCTATATTTTTTGCCGATCTTATTTTACAACTATATAGTAATTCGTATCTTGTGGCTTTTATCTTTTGACGAGGCACAAGGAACAATTTCAATTGTTTTTGAGACATTTTTCAATAAAACAGAGGTTCTTGTATGGTATTGGATAACCTTTATACCCCAACTTATTATACGCCTAATACACAAAGAGGCAAAACATACTCGTGGCATCCTTATGAAAATTGCTAAACAATATCCTCAAGTGAGTTATATATTCTTCAATTTTAGAAAATAAATAAATGTTTAATTATTAGTGAATGTAAGAATTTTTTTTAGACATTATATTTTCAATTAAGAAAAGCAAGAGAAGAATATTTTTTGGTGAAAAAACAAGTGGCATTGCTCAAACACAAGCTTGTGCAGCACAATTATCATCAACTATTGCTAATAATCCAGGAGCATCATCAACACAATTAACAATCCTGAGTTTCTTCAACATCACAAATTGATTCTAATATTGCAAACATTGGAAATGTACAACAACCAATCCCACAAAAATGTTGGACAGAGTAGCTCTAATCAAGGAAGACAGTCCATCTGCTCAAATTAATATTCTTGGAGTTAATACCAATCAATCGGATCAAATGTCTTCTCAACCTCAAAGTCTTGCCATACAAGAGTTAATGTTCTAAGTATGTCAACGCCTCCAACTTTTTCCAACAATATCACAATACAAAATATGCAAAACATTAATTCGTAATCCGTGAAACAACTGCAAAAATTTGCCGATCATTAATATGTTTTTGTGGCGATCAGTGTTGAAAATTCAGTGGGAGGGTGTAACGTTATACCATAATTATGTGTGCATGAAAATAATTAAAATTTGTCACACATGCAATTAAAAATTGTCATTATAAATACCAGACTTGTTATCAAAAAATTTTTTTTTTTATTTGATTTAATTTAATTGAAACTTGTTTAATTTTTTTCAAATATATTAAAATGTCCAACCAACCAATGGAAGTTGAAATCATTAATTTGTCAGATGATGAATTAAATAATGGTGATCAAACTAGAATCTCTGAAAATATAGAACCTAAAGAATCACATATTAGGAAAACTGCTGACCTTAAGTGGTTTGATGATTATCCATGGTGAGAACTGAATATGTTAATGGAAATACATTGTTATATTGTAGAATTTGTAGAGAATGCAATGGAATAACAACATTTGCAAAAGGTACACCTTTGTTAAGAATAGATAAAATTAGAGATCATATGAGAACCTCTGAACATAAAAAATCTGAAGAATTGCTTAAACCAAATGCTAGAAGACAATTAAGCACAGAGAAATTAGGAATTATTTCTTTAATGAGAACTAGTTATTTCTGCTCAAAAAATAATATTTCAATGAACAATTATCCTGGCTTATGTAGTTTAATATCACTACAAATTGAAAATAGCAATGAATTAATAATTAGTGATAACGCTTCTACTTTGAAACCTGCTTCTTTGGAAAAACCATCACCATCTAAATCAAAATATGGGAGCTATAACAATCATATATCTGGGTTTGATTTTTTAGATAGTATTGCTTATACAATTAAAAAATCTCTCTTTGAAGAATTAAATTCCTCAGTTTATTGGAGCATAATGATTGATGAAACCAATAGTGTTGATAATGATAAATATTTAGCAATAGTAGGAAAATATATCATCAACAACATACCATACATGAGATATTTAGGTATGGTTAACCTAGACTCAACTGATGGTGAAAGCATATTTGATCAAATTAAGTCATTTTGTGCATCAAAGGGAATATCTTATCACAATATTATTCATTTAGGAAGTGATGGTGCTTCTAACATGATTGGTATGAAATTGATGAAATCATTATTTAATTGTGCAAAAATTAATTTTTTTTAACTAATTCATTTTAATTATTAGGACACATGAGCAGTGTTGCAGCAAGATTTAAAAAAATTAACCCATTAATGACTTCAAACCATTGTATATCACATAGGCTTCATCTAGCTGGGAAAAGATGCTTCAGAAGAAGTTATATATTTTAAGAAATACGAAAACTTTAAAAAAATTGTATAGTTATTTTTCAAAGTCTTATAAAAGACAACAAATCTTAAAGATGATGCAGGTAATCACCATTTTTTCATCCTTATATTCTTTTTATCAATACTTTTTATTAATAATTTTTACTGTTAACTAGGAAGTTAATGAAGAACCATCGCTTGTAATATTAAATATGTGTGACACTAGGTGGTTGTCATTTTCAAATTCTGTGAGTAATTTACATAAAATCACAAACTCTGTATTATCTGCTCTAAATGAAAATATTGAAGAAGGAGATAAGCTTGCAGAAAATTTATATGATCAACTAGATGATGTTTTTATTTCAGCAACAATGTACCTTGCTGATTTAACAAATATTTTAAAGAAATTAATCAATACATTTCAGTTAGAACATTTATCAATATCTCATTTTAA
>CAUDNR010003336.1:50815-66518 GCA_958430865.1 Entrophospora sp. SA101
ATACCCTTGTAAAAGTATTCTAAAGTGTATAAAAAAAATTGAAATCAATTGTGAAAATCTATTCCTTATATAGGACGTTCTCTCCTGTTTTGTTAATCGTGATGTAATATTTAGCGCGTCACATGACTTCCGTAGTAAGTTCGTTCTAATTGGTCAATATTAACGGTCAATTGGTTGATCCACAGTTTACAATATCAAGTACAAAATCAGTATCCTTTAATTACTAAAACTTTGTTATTTCTAGAAAACCATCTACAAACATTTTTTACAATTATGTATATTGTGATTACACTTATTATACTAATTTGAATAATTTTAGTGTACTCATGTTATCACAATCATTGTTTACAAAGGTGTCAATCTAAATGTTGATAACTTGGACTATCTTCAAGTCAAAATAAAAAAAATGTCAACACACTGAAAGTATGATGAAAATATTAAATGAAAATCAATTTATCGAAAATAATGAAAATACAGTTGATGATGATTCGGTTAATGTTGAATCAGCAACAGATGATGCAGTAACAATGGAAATTTTATTAGAACATGCAAAAAAAATTTTTTGGGTTGTAAATTTTATTTTTATTAAATAAATTTGCTTGATTTTTCATACATTGCTCATTTTTCATCTCAATCATGTATCTTAAATTAGTTGTGTTTATAATCATTTCATTGACATTCATTATATTAAGATTATTTTGATTATATCGAGAGATATGGTCAAGAGAAGAGTTAGGAAGAGAGTTATTCTTCGACCAAGTCAAAAACAACCCTTTAATACATTTTTGAGTAATACAATTTAATTTATTAGACTATTTCAATGGTTGCTTCCAACTTCTTAAATTCGTTAACGAAACAGTTGTTGGTGAAGCGATTGTTGACAAACCATATCAGATATTTATTTCTACGTTATCAAATTCACAATTTTAATTGGTCAATCAACAAATTGCATGGGTTAAAATTTTGTGTTTCCCTCCTGTTAATTTTTGTGTTCCCAGAACTGTTTTTATGCAACTAAAAAGATTTTACTGGTGTTTTTCACCATATTAATCAAAAGACGTAACCGAATGAAAAATAAATAAATAAATAAATAAATATCTCAACTGTCATACATAGTATGTAGTGCACGAAATGGTGCAATAGATAAAAAGAGATAAAAATTATTATCCTAGTATTGCATCATGGGCTGTAAAGACCCTGAGATTGTTACTGATTCTCTAACGTGGAATTATATCAATATTTTTTGGCAGAAGATAGATAAGGTTAGTAGTCTTATAATAATAAATGTTTTATGCTTTTATATACTTCACAAGCATGCAAATTAAAAGTAGATATAAATTGATGAGGAGTAGTAATTTCAATTAACACATTTTGATTTATTTGATATTAATATTTATTTAGCTTTGTATAATTTTTTTTTAATAGATAAATGCCAATCGTGTATACTATTTACAAAGTATACTAATACATTGGTATGGTCGTAGAATTAATTAACAAAAAAATAAATTTAATGAAGAAAATTATTATAGAAGAATTAATTAATATACGTTACGATAATGAATAAAATCCACGTAGAAAAATGAGAGAGAGGCTAGTTACAAGTAACATTAACGATAATTGATTATTCTAAATGCTGATACTACGCTATTAAAGGGCTTAGGTCTGTAATAATTATAATCTTCAAGCTTACCTCCAGAGTAAAAAGCGAATAAGCGATACCGGCAAAATTTTTCCCGGATAATAACTTTTGAAGATCAATTCTAACTCACACAGCCCATTGAATAAGATTATCACCCTTTCTCACGATATACAGACTGTCATATAATCTTTCAGTTACAAAGAGTTATTTGAGTCGTTCACCACCAAAACTACAACAATTGGAGACATGTTATTAATTGGTTTTTGCGGTTTGGCTTTTTTATTAAAGATAATATGAATACTAATGCCTCGTTTAATAGACATAATAAGTTACTGTGATTATGCAATTTGTAGTCTTTTATCAAATATATGTTTTAGCAATTTATAAGGCTCATGAGACCTATCGATTTTATCAATTATATTAAACCAATTTCATTTTTTTGTACAGTCAAAATAATCTATATATTTTTTCGAAACTTAACAAACTTTTTGTAATACATCAAGAACCTTCTGAACATCTTCACTAGAAGCCCGATGAAATTCGTCTTCCTATGGAATAAATTTTAAAGCTCCTAATGCCCATATAGTAAGGACAATGCATTTAACATCAAGGGAGTGAGTCTTTCCTAGTCAAGGAGATTTTACAAAATAATTGGTCATTCATTATATATGTTTTTCCACTTGCTAAATACTTGTAAATGATATCTTTCATATAATAAATTTAAGAAGAATACAAAAATTTAACTTTCAATTTCAAGTTTGTTGAGTAAATATTGTAATTCAACTTCTTTTAAGATTTGAAAAATGCAGTGCTGAGTTAACGAAAAACAGAATAATTGATAGATATTAAATGTTAATATTAATATTAATATTTGATTTTAATTTAAATCTTTAATAAATTACAATTTAATCAAAAATATAATGTATATATGTGTGTGTATATATATAAATATATATATATATATATTATATTGAATCCACTTTTTTTTAAAAAAAATACATCTATCATAAATAATCATGTTTAAGTAAAAAATATAAATTATGTATAATATATATAAAAATAATATTTACTGAATTTGTGAAGGAATAAAGAAAACGATTTCTAAATCATCATCTTTTAAATATAAAAATAAAAAAAAATATATTATATGAAAGAAAATCCCTAATATCCAATATATATATATATATATATATATATAGAAATAAAAAAAGTATAAAATCCACAATTATTTTTAAATATCTAAGAAATAATTATTTTCTCCAAAATTATTGTTTAAAATTTTTAAAATAAAAATATTCATTATTTTTTTTTTTGTTAATTATGATAATATATATATATATATAAATAAAAAAATTTTGTTTAAAAAAATTTGCGAAAAAGTCTTTTAAAGATATACAAAAAAAAAGTGTATAAATGGGATAATCGTTGTTACTATTTAACAAGAATTAGATATAATAAAAAAACGTTCTCAAACTTATTAAAAAATAAAGAAAATATAGTCCATCTTATATGATAATATCAATAGTCTAATTAAAGAAAAATCATTATTATTATTTCTTTTGTTTCTAATTATCAGATTCATCATTCTGACTCCCATTACTACCAATACCATTACTACCACCTAAATTAGAAATGTTTGTATTTGCGTTACCCCCTGATAATGTTATTGTGTTGGCATATGGATTTGTGTTTACTATTCCAGGACTTGTAGGTCCTATTAACGGTGCAATACCATCTTTTCGCATTTCAACTTGTCGTTTATCATAAAACTCAAAATCATCCAGTATAGAAGTCTTGCTCCGATACTCATAAAAGATTTTAAGCATTTCACGACCTGGCTCAGTATAAAGCTCTTGAGTATCGCGACTATTTGTAACAGGTTTATTCTCATTATTCCTATATTTATGTTTTTATTTTAATAAAAAAAATTTTTTGAATTAATGAATTATATGCCTTTAATAGCCTATTTTAAAACTTTAAATACTAACACCACTCTAATATGCCTTAATTGTCCGTTAGGAATGTCTTTTACAAAAATCCATTTTACATTAAAAACGCCTTTCCATTTATCTTGGGCCCAAACACTGCTACTAGTAGTATAATCAACAGGTGTAAGCATTTGTGCCATTCCACAGAAATGTCCACTAAATAATGATTCGAATAATACACGCACATATATATTGTTTAAACGTTATTTTTAATACAATAATACTAAAGAAATGATTTGCTATTATTAAATTAAATAAATACTCTCACCTAGCATTAACACTAAAAAATAAATATATCGGACCTTTATCTGCACTTTCACGGAATGCTTTATCCAAACGACGATTACCAATTTCAGTACTGGCCCAAATGTCATACTATATATATATATAACAATATTGATTAATATTTAATATTTTAGAATAAATATTTAATTTCTTTAAAGATTAGATCAATAGTATTAAAAGTAATTTTAAAATAATATCATCTATATTTATTTACCTTTAAAGATTTGTGAACATCATCTTCAGTGTAAGACTTGATAACAAAATACCTTGCCTGAAACCAATGAAACGGATAAAAAAGTTAACGAGTCATTTGAATTTTCCTGTATATAAGGCAAGTACGTGGAAAGTATTAATTTGATGCTTACATGTGTGGGTTTACAGTTGAAATTCTTGGGATTATAACCTTTAGCTGCAATCCATGATGTCATATCTTTCTTTGATACAATTGGTGTTGTTGGAATAGACATTTGTCCAACTCCAGTAGGCGTGGTAAGATTTGAATTAGGCGTACCAAAAAGATTATTTATTCCATTACTTGTAGGTGTACCTACAATCTTAGCCTTACCAACCCAAGCACCAGTAGGTGCAGACACTGGTCTGGTTGCATATGTTGCAGCTGTTGCTGATGTAGGTGAAACTGCAGAAGAAGGTGAAATTGCTGCACTATAAGCCCCTGGTACTGTTCCAAGCACCTCTGGAGAAGTGTTAATTGGAGAAGGTTTCGGTGCAGTTTTTGCAATCGCCGCCCAACTTAATTTTGTTGGTTGTTTTTGAGTTGCTGAAAGGTCAGTTGATGTAACATTATTTATTTCAGAAACAACACTGCCATTAGAGTTTGTCAAATTAATATTAGTCAAAGAATGTGTTAAATCTGCAATTGATTGATTGTTTGTACCATTTCCTGATAAGTCATCTCTAACGTTTCCAAGTAAAATGGGTTGATTTGCTCCAGTTAAAGTAGGAGAAGCGAGACCTACCAATGTGGGATTAAAATACTGTTCAATGTGATCTGTATTGGGCGGTGGTGATGTAAGTATGCTACCATTTCTTGGTGAAGTAGGACTACGATATCCTTCTAACCCTGGTGGTGGAGACATAATAGGTTTCTGAAGTCCATGAATGTCCAACTTCAATTCAGCTCGCCGAAAGTCCTTATTCTCATTAGTTATATATTTTCCGGTTTCACGTTGTGGGAGTATGATATCATCACTATTCGAATCATATAAAGCCATACTTCCAGTAACAACATCATCAGATGTTATATCACCATTTCCATTCAAGCGACGAACTTGAGATCCATCTGAAGCTACAGAAGTACTCCATGATGGAAGTCGGAATGTTAAAGCAAGATCTGCTTGGTTTGTGTTTTTTTGTAAAAGTTGTTTCTGTTGCTGTTGTTGTTGTTGTTGCTGCTGCTGCTGCTGTTGTTGTTGAAGTTGAAGCTGTTGTTGTTGGATAATTTTTTGTTGTTGTCTTAACTGTTGTTGTAATTGTAATTGAAGTTTTTGTTGTTGTGACTGTTGTTGCGACTGTTGCTGTGGATGCTGAGATTGTATTGATAAGTGATGTTGTTGTTGTAGAGGATTTACAAATGGTCTGAATTGAAAATGAATTTGTTGAGACGGAGGGTAATAACCAGTGGGTGAATAATGTGTTGTAACATTTGTAGAGAGATTTTGATCGTAATATTCTAAAGGAACATTTAACCCATATTCAAAATTTGTATGATCCTCATGAGTATTAATTTTGACTTTTGGTTCCCATCGTTTTGCTGGTGTATCAGCCATTTATTTCAAGTGAATGAATTAGAAAAATTTTATGGTGGAATGTGACAGAAAATTCTTATGTAACAAATCACTCGGCGGTTCCATTGAACGTCATCATCCATCAGTCACGATTATTATGCCAACAATTTTGATCTTTGTGTGTTACAATCTATAAAAATTTTATAGTATATAGTAATAATGAATAGAAAAGCTAAAATTCTGATACTTCCTGGTGATAATTGTGGTCCAGAAGTTGTAGCTGAAGGTGTAAAGGTTTTAAATTTAATTTCAAAAACTCGTTCAAAACATAATGGCGTAGAATTTAACTTAACTGAGGCAAAAATTGGCGGATGTGCTATTGATAGTACAGGTATTTGATATTTGAAATATCTTACATAAAAGAAAAGGTCACTTATTTGATTAAATTATGAATATTTAGGCACATCACTTCCGTCTGAAACTCTTGAAGCTGCTAAAAACTCTGATGCAATTCTTCTTGGTGCAGTTGGAGGACCACAATGGCCAAAACCTATTGATCCAAATAATCCTTCTAGTGGCTTAGGCCCAAGACCTGAACAAGGTTTATTGGATATTAGAAAGTCACTTGATTTGTTTGCAAATTTAAGGCCATGTTCGTTTGCAAGTGATTCCTTGGTTGCTTATTCTCCTTTAAAAGAAAATATTGTCAAGGGCACAGAATTTACTATAGTTAGAGAACTGGTTGGTGGCATTTATTTTGGTGATAGAAAAGAAGAAGATGAGAATGGTCAGGGTAGGTTTATTAATACCATGGTTATTAGATATATTATCTGTAAATTAGTAGAAGAAATAAGACAGATTTGAATATCATTTTTATATTTATTTTCTAATGCATTACATATTTTTTTTATAGCTTACGATATCCTTCCTTATTCTGTTGAAGAAGTTAAAAGAATAACACGTTTGGCTGCTCATCTTGCCCTTGAAAAAAATCCTCCTGCAACAATTCACTCGCTTGATAAAGCAAATGTTTTGGCTACATCAAGACTTTGGCGCCGTGTAGTCACTGAAACATTAAAAAATGAATTTCCTAATGTCCCTTTTAAGCATCATTATATTGATGCTGCTTCAATGTTCTTAGTTAAAAGTCCAACTATATTGAATGGAATTATTCTTACGGAAAATTTATTTGGTGATATTTTGAGTGATGAAGCAAGTGTTATTCCCGGTAGTTTAGGATTGTTGCCTTCTGCTAGCTTAAATGGGTTACCTGACGGGAAAAGTAAATGTCTTGGTTTATATGAACCAATTCATGGCTCTGCTCCTGATATTGCTGGTAAAGGTATAGTTAACCCTATTGCAACCATTCTTAGTATTGCAATGATGTTACGTTACTCTTTACATTTGGAACGTGAGGCAAAAGCTGTAGAAGATGCAGTACGTAAAGTATTAGATGATGAAGACTTTGGCGGATTTGGTTTTCGTACGAAAGATTTAGGTGGTAATAAAACCACTGTTGAAATTGGTAACAAAGTAGTTGAAGTACTTGAAGGATATTTAGAAGGAATAAATTCAGAAGATCGCATTTTAAATGTAAATCCAAAGCGCAATTTGATTTTTGAAAGGCCTTCTGGACGTAGAGGAATGACAATTTGTGAAAAAATCATCACGCATTCTGCTATTGGTTTACAACCACCTGGAGATGTTAAACCAGGTGACATGATTTGTGTCTCTGTTGATTGGACTTTAGCTTCGGAGCTTACTTGGAAAGGAATGGAAAAAACTTATGATATTATGGGTAGACCAAGTATTTATCGTAATGACAGGTTTTGGTTAGCTATTGATCATTCAGTTGACCCACGCATAAATCATTTGCCCAAGCCTAAAGGACTTATCAAAGCATCTGAGGAATTTGCTAAAGAAGCTAAATTGGTTGATTTCTACAAACCAAATCATACAATATTACACACAGAATTTTATCGTGAAAGAGCTCAACCAGGTCAAATGATTATCGGTGCTGATTCACATACTTGTTCAGCAGGTTCGGTAGGCGCATTTGCTGTTGGATTAGGTGCAGCTGATGTGGTTATGCCCATGATAACAGGCGAGACATGGTTTAAAGTGCCTGAAACAGTTGAAATAAAATTTATAGGCAAACCTAGATTTGGTATTGGTGGTAAAGATACAATTTTACATGTACTTGGTGAACTTAAAAGAAATACGGTGGCGTTTGAAAGAGCTGTTGAGTATACAGGACCCGGGCTTCAATATCTTTCATGTGATGGAAGATTTGCCATTTCCAATATGGCTACTGAATTTGGAGGTATAGCAGGTGTTTGTGAAGCTGATGAAATCACAGCAGCGTTTATTGCAAAACGAAAAAATCCTTCACATAAAAATTCAGCATTATATTTTAAGGCAGACCCTGATGCACAATATGCAGAAACTCACATAATAGATTTATCAAAAATCGAACCTTTAGTTGCATTGTACCCATCACCTGATAATGTTGTAAAGGCTAAAGAAGTTGAAGGCAAAAAACTTGATGGGGTATTTATAGGAGCATGTACAACAGCAGAAGAAGATTTAATTTTAGCAGCAATGGTATTAGAACAAGGATTAAAGAAAGGATTAAGACCAACCATAACAGGGATAAGAAAAGTCACTCCAGGCAGTTTGCCAATTGTAGCAAAATTAAAAAGATTAGGATTATTAAAAATTTATGAACAAGCTGGTTTTGAAATTGGAGCACCAGGATGTTCATATTGTATTGCAGTTGCAGCAGATCATGCAGGAGAAGGTGAGATTTGGCTTAGTAGTCAAAATCGTAATTTCAGAAATAGAATGGTGAGTATTATACATGTGAGAGATTAGTCGATCGATTGATTGATTTAAATATATTTTGTTTTAATTAATGGTTGAATTTATTAATAATAGGGAAAAGGGGCTATTGGAAATTTAGCATCAGCTGCTACAGTGGCAGCATCATCCTTTGAAATGTTAGTTAAAGATCCAACAGATCTACTTAATAGTGTTGATGTAGAAAAATATAAAGAATATCTTAACGAATGGTTAGATAAAAAAGTTTCGATTACTATTTCTGAACCAAATCCTATTTTACAAGGTTCAAACAATTTATCAGAAGGTTCATCAGAAGGTCCATCAGCTAATTCATCGGCAGAAGCAGAAACTTTGCCAACAACGATCAAAGGTAAAGTTCAAAGATTTGAAGATAATATTGACACTGATGCAATTATACCAGCACAATTTATGCCAGGCACAAGTGACGAAGACTTGGGCAGCCATGCATTTCAATATGTCAAACCAGATTTTGTACAAAAAGTTAAGGATGGTTTAGACATTGTAGTTGCTGGTGCGGGATTTGGATCAGGTAGTTCCAGAGAAGAAGCTCCTAGAGCCTTAAAAGGTGCAGGAATTAAAGCCGTCATTGCAAAAAGTTATGCTTATATTTATAGTAGAAATCAGGTGAATGAATATTAAATATCATATATATATATATACATATAATTTTATTTTTATTTAATATTTGAACTAGCACATAAATAATAAATATTATTATTTCTTATTATTTAATAAATTTAAGCCGAATATGGCACTTTTAGGTATTACAGTAGACGATGATGAATTTTATAAATTGGCGCAAGAAGGGGAGGAAGTAACGATTGATGTTAAGAATCGAAAAGTTATTTGTTGCGAGAAGGAATTTAAATTCAGATTATCTTTGATGGAAGAGAGATTGATTGCAGCTGGTGGGGTAACAAAAATGTATGAAAAATACGGAATTAAATTATTTAGAGAAGCTGTGGCTAATAACGAACAGATTGGTAGTTGTGGAAGTGAAGCTAATAAAAATAGTATTATTGATAATAGTTGTAATAATAATTCCAAAGAACTGGCATGGTAATTTGTAAATTATTATCATAAATTATTTATTTTATAGTTTGTAAACTAAAAAAAATTTAGATCTTAATAAACTGTGAAGATTATTTTATGTTTCTTTTATTTGAAAAAAAAAATTTATATATTAATCAATGACTATATAAATCCATGCATGATGAATGGATCAATTAGTAAATTATGCAAACGCAATGTTAGGGTGGTATTTATAGTGCTAAAAATAATCTAATAACAAGCCAAACTCAATCCCAATCAACAGCCCCAAAACACCATCATTCCTCTACTCACTCAAAAACAACATATCTGACAACTCTGACGCAAACACTTTCTACAACTATAAATATGAAACCTCCAATACATTGAAAACTTGAATTTATTAGTTAATTACAAAATCGATACCCTTGTTCCGGCATATCTTTTGGTAGTAGTAGTTATCAGTCACAGGGCATTTCCCGCCGATCTATAAGAGGTTATAAAATTTGGATGTAATCGAATGACTTCACACCCTCGTTTGATATCCTTGCTGTGTAGCAACCACCACCAAATTTGAGATATAATTTCTTTATCATATGTATCTACTTTATGAAAAATCTTAAAGCAGGTTGTTAATAAAACCGAAAATAATCTGACCCTCAAAGTCAAATTTTGCCTTTATATTCATATGCGTAAAATTTTGTTTGACGCGTCCAATTGCAAGTATAAGCAGAAATAAATGTCCAAATATTACATTATTATGAATATTTACAGATTTTTGATCATTTAAGTATGTCTTTTATAGTAAAATCATTTATTTTAAAAGTAAATATAATAAATAAATAGATTTTAAAAATTTTCTTTACCTATATACATAAATAATGATTAGAATAATAAACAAGAACAATGATGATTAAATTAAAAGGTGTTTTATCTTTGACTTTATTCATTTAATTATTTATCATAGTGATGTTATTAAATATAAGCTAAAATAAAAGAGAAATTTATATACATAAATAAATAATAAACAAGCAACAATAATGATTAAATTAAAAGGTGTTCTCTGACTTTATTCATTTAGTTATTTATCATAATGATGTTATTAAATATAAGTTAAAATAAAAGAGAAATTTATATGCATAAATAAATAATAAACATAACTATTGAATGATTGATAAAACGTTCATTTTTGTGAAACTTGCATTGCAAGCTTCATAGATCTTGTCCTTAATGTTTACTTCGATCACACCTATACAACTATTGAATAATTGATAAAACGTTTGTTAGTATGGTTTGTTCATAGATCTTGTCCTTAACGCTTACTTCGATCACTCTATACAAACTATTGAATAATTGATAAAACGTTTGTTAGTATGTTTTGTTCATGGATCTTGTCCTTAACGCTTACTTCGATCACTCTATACAAATTATTGAATAATTGATAAAACGTTTGTTAGTATGTTTTGTTCATAGATCTTGTCCTTAATACTTACTTCGATCGCTCCTATACAAATTATTGAATAATTGATAAAACGTTTGTTAGTATATTTTGTTCATAGATCTTGTCCTTAATGCTTACTTCGATCACTACTATACAAACTGGATCTTAATCTTTATTATCATCCTTAAAAAAGATGATTCGTTGTCGTCGTTTGCATATGATTGTTTAATGTTGCTATAACAATTATTGATTGATGGATATTCATAATAATCATTAATGAAACTTTAATCAATATAAAATCAGAAATATAAAACAATCACTAATAAAATACCTTTAGTTTTTGCTGAATCCCATCTACATAAAATTCTTCATGACTATATTAAAAATTCTATAAAATAGATTTTCGTGAACCTCTCTAAAACTTATTGACCAATATCCCCATAAAGTAATGACCATATGAAAGCTTAAAGTACTCTACACCTTCTCATTTACTATCAAGTCTTTTAAAGCGATATTGAGAAATAATCTGAGCTTTGAAGTGAAAAAGTAATACCGTTTTTGAATAGCCGTGAATTCATGCAAAGAAGGCTTTTCGACATGAAAGAGTATTATTAAAAAAGCTTTAATGGACGACTTTCATTTTAGTCTAACAACGAAGTTCGAGTTTATTAGATATTTAAAAAAACGAATTTAATTTCACATATTAATATTAATATTAATATAGAAAAGCAGACTCGGGGATATGTCACACGAATACAATTAAAAATGATTTGTACCAAATTTAACCAGATTTTTAAAAAAACCGGTTATCTGAAGTATAATTTCGGATATAATTTTTTTCTACAATAACAACTTTAAATTTATTATGTTGTACATATATTTTCCATTGTTAAAAATCTCATTTTTTAATAAAAATTGAGATTTAGGATCAAAAAAATAAATTAAATCAACCAAGCTAATCAGTCAATTCATCAATTGTGATCGATTTAGATTTTATTTTTGTAAAGTATAAAGTATGGAGTTGATTAGCAGGAAGTGGATGAGACAATTCAATCTTGTAATAATAATAATAATAATTTTAATTTTCCAGGTAGTCATAAATATCTAATTAATTAAATTAGCATCATATATAAATTCTTATAACCAACCCAACCATTCATAGTTACTAACCTGATTACTTACTTGTTTACAAATTAAAAAGATAAGATCATCTATGACACAATTATCAACAACTGACATACTAAGGATTCCATACAATACAGTACAAATTTCTCCTAATAATGGAACTTGGACATTATGTTCTGAACAAGCAACAAAATATGTTAGTAAGTATGATTAATTAAGTAGAAAAGAATTACAATATCATAATAATATAATAATAATAACAATAATAACAATAATAACAACAATAATAATGTTATTTATTATAATAAATAGGCTATAGTCTGAGAGTGGTGAATGATTCATTTCCAATAACACCAAATTATGGAATATCAAGGCCAGGACAAGAACAACCACTATTACTAACATCAAAAGTAGGAGTAATATCGTTGGTTGTTTATTCATCCAACACTAAATTCATATCATCATTATCTTGTTATAGAGATTACGTGATGAAATGTGATCAAAACACAGGAGCAATACCAATAAAAGATTCAGATAATTATTGTCTTGTAATATGGAATTCTAGTGTAGATTTACAATATGTTAATGTTAGTTTATCTTTTAATGAATCTGTATTTAATAATAATTTCACTAGTCCAAATAAACAAGGTGGAAATAATGTACCAATAGATGATAACAACAATTCCTTAAGTATTAATATTAGATTAATTAATATTTATTACCTTATTAATATTCCCTTAATATTAGTTCTAAGTTATTTAATTACGAATTTCTTAATTATATAGAATCTTTTATTATTCATTTAAATAAAAAATAACATTTCATCACATGACATATTTAGATAATAAATACATTTTTTTAGTTGACATTCCAAATGTCTTTTAAAAGTGTTAAAGTTAGTAGAGTGACAGAAGGCTCACAGAAAATTTTGATATATTATTGTCACCTTTCTATAGAATGGAAGTATAAATCAACAACAGGAAAATCACCTGGCTCAAAAAAGAACTAGGAAGACAAAGAAATCAGCAAAATTTAGTAAAATATTCTTACTTCTGACTTGAATTAAATTATCTACTATACTTTTCTAAAGCATTTGCAGCTATTTCCGCTTGAAAAAATAAATAGTTTGCTTCCTTTTTTAAAAAATATATTAAAGAAGGGGGAGCAATTCTTTTTATATATCATATCTAATATTATATTACACATAAATACTTTGACATATTTTGCTAATTTTAAAGCTTGAACTAATGGTTTCTAACATTGCTCTGATATAATACTTGCTCATACTTCTATAAAGGTTCCTTTGTTTCTTTTGAATTCGACCGATAAAGACATTGTTTTTTTAAAAAAGGAATTTAATTTAAATCTGTTATTGTTATTATTAATATGTATGTATATGACTGTTGTGAAATTGAAATTACACAGTGTATCTCGATTTAGCGGATATGTTTGTTCCAAAAAAATTATCCGCTAAATCGAGATATCCGCAAAACCAAGATATTATGAAACGATCACGTGATATGTTGTACAATAATATTAATACTAATATTTTACAATAAAATAAATAATATGATAATACATACGACAAATAAAATATACATATGATAATAAAATGTAACAATAATAAGTAATAAATTTATTCATTTATAAAATAATCCTCTAGTTTATTACAAATCTATCAAAAAATTTTTTGTGTCAGAAGATTTTTTTTTATTTTCTAATTTAAAATTTCATCATTAATATTTAATTACGTTTGGTGCCTGTATTAGTTAATGATCGATATTATCCGTTGTATCGAGATATTTTTATTATGCTTGAACATATAGATTTTTAAAAAAAAATCCGCTAAATCGAATATATATGAAAATCCGTTAAATCCGTTAAATCGAAATAAAACAATTATAGAAAGATTTGGTTTTGAAAATTTATCGCAAAAGGTTACACGCGCTAATTAAAGGATAATCCTCCTTTTAAATTAAACTTTCTATTATACTTGTGATAGTTGATAAAAAAATAACAAATTAACGCGTTTTTATTTTTTTTTTAAAATAAATCATGGTAAATTTTAATTAAATAATGCACATAATTTCTGATTCAAGTCTCACCTCACCTCTCTTTGTAATTTGTTTTAGGCACAACAACCTAATTATAATAATCTTTCTCAAGGTCTTAGCATGTTAGCACAGGAAGTGCCTTTAATACCAAATATGCCTGTTGTTGATGTAACAAATCAGCTTGTGGCTATCCAAAATACCCTCAATACAATGACAACTCAATTAAATGCAATTCAAACCAATATCCAATCTTTGCAAGTCTTTTTCCCATAATCATACTATGTCCCTTTTACTAAAAATAAACTATTGAATGAACCTTTTATATTTTAGGGATAACCGGTCTGTTTGTAGATCATTAAATTCAAGAATTACTGACCCAACTACAAATATTGAAGTGCCTCCCAACTTACTGAACCAATTTCCAACAAGTTTTCCCTCTAACATATCTCAACTACGAGGACTAACTGGTTTGTACACTAGTACATTCTTCTTTATCCTTTTTAAATAATTTACAAATAATATTTTTTTTAAATATAAAGCTCAAAACTTAAACAATTTGTTGAATTTTTACGGCTTACCAACTACTGGAGGAATGGATACAAAACAAGGGCGGTTGGCCGAATTTATTGGGATCAGATTACTTTAACATACAATTTCATTACAAATTGTAAGTTAATAATTCATTATGTCGATTTGCAAATTTAATTCTTATTTTTATTAATCATTGCTATAGAACATACTTTAAATTTGAAAAAATTGGAAAATTATTATTATTATAAAAATAATCAGTTAATAATTCAAAGAAAATAAATTACAATTAATATCTTGCTCAATTTCACATCTATTATCAGTTTTTCTCTTGAATAAAGTGTTTGATTCATCTTCTGTTGACCAACTTTCATAAGTAAATTGCAAATAATACCCATTATTTTTTTTATAATTGAGATTTGTTTTATTTATACAAAGAATATACTATCATTGCAGCAAGTACAATACGGTAATGTTAAAATGAATATAGTACAATCAGTACTTATATTAAAGATACAAGTATAGAAAGTATAGATGAGTACAATACATTCTTGTAATAAGTGATATACTTATCCATGGTACAATATCTACCGCTCAGATCTTATGGTACTTATTTTAAAATTACTGCACAAACTCATCTCTTTTAATTTTCAATATCAATTTGCTCTTTTTTAAATTTAATTCAATTCTTTTTTCTAATAGAGCTATTTGTCTTTCTAAATTTCCGTTAGATTTAATAGTATCTGAGTTACTTTGACTTTGTAGATTCATCTAAATAAATAATTCTTAAATAATGAACATTTGTTTTTTTTTACAATTATTATCCTTATTGACATGTTTTCCATGAGATTTTTTATCACAACAATGTCATTTTTGTCATTATTGTTTTCATAAACTTACTCTTTTTTCCCTTTTGTTCATTGCCATCACTACAGTCAGGATTATTACCAAATTTGGAAATCGAATCTAGAAAAATTGGAACTCCTTTGTCGATCAATTCATATGTG
>CAUDNR010003347.1:9308-21263 GCA_958430865.1 Entrophospora sp. SA101
GAAAGTCAAAACTAAAATTAAAAGTTATATGTCAAAACTAAATCAAAAGTCAATAGTCAAAAATCAAAACTAGTTTCTACTTATGGCGAAACCTTTTGACTTTCGCACGGTTGCGAAACTCTCTAGTTTTGGAAACTAACACTAGTTTTTAGGTGGTGATTTCTCCAATATAACCAATATTGAATCATGATTAAAGCTCTGAACTGTCAGAGCCTTTAGGCTAAAAACTACTTGGAAGTCAGTCCCTGGTAATCTAATTTTTAAGCTCTGCTTATTTAGAATTAAAATTATTAATTTCAAACTTATTATATAGTTGACTCGGTCTAAAGACCTCCTAAATTTTGGGCAAATTTTAAAAGTATAGAAGTCGCTTTCTGTCCTACTTTTTTAAAAAATAGCGCTATTAGTTGATAGGATAAGTATTTAATTTTAATGTAATGACGAGGTATTCTCAAAAAAATTATTTGTTGTAGGGTTCTTTTCTTTTTTAAAACATGTACTTTACTATGCTCACGAGGAATTTGGCAGTAAGAAAAACTAAAATCACGTGAAGTGCTATTTTCCACATGACGCAGCAATAGGAGGTCTTTAGACTGAGTCAACCATAGCAACCAGTGCCTCAGTTGAACGAATTTTTCTGGAGGCACAGACTTAATTACCCAAAGATGTTGTATTTTAGAACCTGAAACAATAAAAGTTTGAATGAGTTTAAAAAGTTTGCGGAAATGATGAATTTTAAAAAATAAAACGCCCTTAGAGTTTCTATTCAAATTTTTTGTTTCATTCGTTATTATTATGAATTTGAGTATTCGAATTACATCGTAAGTTTAGTCAAATAAAACAAGTAATTCGAATGAAACAAATAAACAAATATTCAATAAAACAAACAAAAAGAATAATTCAAATAAAACGAACAAAACGAACAATTTGAATAATTCGAATAAAATGAACAAAACAAATAAAGCGAATAAAATAAATAATTCGAATAAGAATTTGCATTATTATTATGAATAGAAGCATATGACTATGGATAAGAAATTACCATGGTATAAAAATTATAGACTGTATGTATTTAGAAATAAGATCCTTCCAGCATCTCTACTTCACAACACATTCGCTAAAACCAAGTTACAAGTTATACCAGATCAGATCTTGAATCAGATCAAATAAAAATTCTTAATTCATAATTTCTTTCATAAATGATTTTTTATAAATTTTATTATTATTATTTATACACAATATCTCAGATTATAATTTTTTTGTGAAGTGTAAACTAAATAACCGAACAGAACTGTTCAAAGCTTTAATCATGATACAATCAACTTAAAGTTTTTATTTTATAATAAATTAATAAAGTAAAGATTAAAGATATTTTGTTTTTTTATCTCCTCTTTATCACCAAATCAACATTTATAATTATATATTTCATCAAATATATCTAATTCAATTAATCTAGTAAGAATAATTCTAAAAAAAAAAGAATTTAACAATCATATATAAAATTATTATTATTATTATTAATTAAAAAAAATTATTAATTAATACAATTTATTATTGTTATTAATTTTAAGATAGTTGTAGACCGTCATCATATTGCATGGATTGTTGTATGGATGAATTTGTTACTAGTGGGTATTTTATTACTGAGCATGGTGATAATGAATCATTGCCCATCATTGCCATCATTACCATCATTACCATCATTACCATCATTATTATCATCATTATCATCATTATCATCATTATCATCATTACCATCATCATCATTATAAATTACTTGATCTGTTGTAGATATATTGGTATGTGTTTGATCTATTGCAATATTATTTAAACCTGGAGTACTTCTTTCTAATCCTGGTTGTAAATTTAGATCCATAGTATTAGAAAGTTGCTGTAAATTTGAGGTCGAAAAAAGTGATTGATTAGCCAATATTAATTGATTTAATAATAGTTGCTGTAGTAATTGTTGTTGTAATGTTTGACATTGTTGTGGCTGCTGTTGTAGTGATTGTAGTAATTGTAATTGTTGTTGTTGAATCGAATTAGGTGGACTATGTATTTGTGGTGTGATACCAAAATTACCAAAATTATTATTGTTTCTGTTGTTGAGGTTGTTATTGCTATTAAGCAAACTATAAACAGAATTATGATTTGAAAGACTTTGAATATTAGATGATGATATTAATGATGGTGTTGTTGTGGAAATACTTCTCATCAAATTATCATTGTTATTAATTTGATCTTGAGAAGAAGAAGGGAGAGGAGGGGAAGAAGGAGGAGAAGAAGAAGTCATTTGTGTGCTATGAGCTGATGATGAAGCATCCTTAGTTGATGATAATTCTTGTGCATTCTTTTTTTGACTATTTCTACGATATAAAAGGAAAATACCAACTAATGTAGCAATAATCAAAGCAAAACCAACTGAAATCACAATTGCTAGAATTGTTGTAGGACCAAGCCCTGAATCTGATGTTGATGATGTTGATGTTTTACTACTAGGAGATAGACCAGGAAATGATTTTACCCATTTGTAATCAACTATATTAAGTATTTGAATTGAATTACTCATTTTAACAGGTGGCCCAACTTTGTTTGTTATATTACCTAAGATACATAAATGATTTAATATACATGTACATATACACATACATATATTATCATCATTATTTTATAATTAATTTATTTATTTACCAAATGTTACCACCATATAATCTCCAATTAAGTCTGCTTGATGGCGTGTAACTGAGTTTATAACAACTTCTGGTGTTGTTACTGGAGGTGTGATCCATTTAAAAGGTTTTGTAGTTGTGTCTAATACAATTAATTCAGGAGTAGGTGTTGTACCTTGTGCAGGTGTAGTTCCTCCATAGACTATTATCTGACCATTAGCAGCTAAGAAATAAATATATAAAATGAAATTTTTTTTTTAAAATGATGATAAGAAACAAACAAATAATAATAGTAATTATTATTTACCATATAGTGCTGTATGTCCAATGCGGGATTCAATTTCTAGACCACCAACTGTAGTCTGATCAATATAAAAAAATGATTAATATATTTTCCAATTAAAATAAATTTCTTATATTAAATTAATAATCACCATTAAATCCCAAGTATTAGCTTTAGTATCATATAATGTAAGCTTTTTTTAAATAAATAATAAATTAATATTAAATTAATAACTACACATTTTTATTAATCATTATAGTTATTATTTATTACTTTATTCATGGGAACTGCAGTTAGATGACCAGTAACACTAGAGTGGTCTTTTCCACCAATAAAAACAATTACTCCATTAGCAATCAATACAGCAACATGGTCAATCCTAGGAGGTGGCATACTTGCACCAGTTTTTCCAATTTGACTCCAGGATAAATTATTTCCATCCAGAATAAAAAAATCATTAAAAAAAATACCAGTAGTAATACCTACATCATGTACTCCACCATGAATATATAATTTGCCAGTCAATGGATCACTAACACTTGCAAATTCTCTACGTGTTTCAGGTGCAGTTCCTTGAAAAGCAGGTGGATTTACTAACCATTGGTTGCTTTTAAAATCATGAGTGTAAACCACATTTTTCGAATTCAATTCACCAGTTACAGCATCAAGCATAATACCACCAAACAAAAATATTGTATCATTATTAGTGTTGGAACTAGCTTTAGCCCATGATATTGATACTGGCAATGGTGAAGTTTCAGTTAAATCCTTCCATGGTGGAGTTGTTACATCAAATTCTTGTGATAAATCAAGAGAAAAAAATTCTTTTGATGATAGACCATTAGAGATACCACCCATAACATATAAATTATTGTTAACAATAACAGTGACATGTACTAATCTTGGGTCAGTTGGTGCTGAATTCACCACTAAAAATAAGCATTTGAGCAATATTAAAAATATTAAAAAGATGTTCATTATTTTAATTATATATAAACAGCTAAGTAAAAAAAGATCTCATTTTTATTGTCTGTTGTTATATTGTATATTCCATGTTACATGCCAAATAAAAACAAATGGATTCATTAATTTGACACCACATATTTATTGATGATGTTACCAAAACAATGGTTGGAATCGACTAAACTTTTTTTTGAACAACTAATAGTCGACTACCTTAGGCGACTACTACTAATAATAATAATACTAATGCTAATACTATGCTAATATTATTATTTTCTGACAAATTACATTTTGGTGTTTTATCATTCAAAATGGAAAAAAAATTTCTATGCTGAAGAGTATCATATCAATACCATCAATATGATGATGACGACGACAATAGTGGTGGTGTTGTTGATGATAATTTTACATATGAACAAATAAACACTTTCGATACAAAGTACAATAGTTCATTAGCTTCAAGTTCTAATGATTTTAAGCGGTAGTTCCAGATGACCTTTAAAAAAACGAATCGTAACATATGGTTTTGTGTGGAAGTATTTTGAAAAAGTGAAAGATTCAAATGGAAATGAATAATTTGCAAATTAAAAAAAAAAAAAAAAAAATGAAATATTGTTAAAATAATCAACTAAAATAATCAACTAATAGTCGACTAAAGTTTGACCAGCTAGTAGTCGACTAAGGATTTTTTGGACGATCCCAACCTCTATACCAATATAAATATTTGAATACGAGAACGCAACATTAATCAAATGTAGCCAACAGTTCCAATTCTACATTCTCAAAAAGTGTTGTTTTTTTTTATAATAAATTTTTAATAAAACCTTAAATTCGTATTTCGCCAATTATGTCTAGAAATCTGTGATGAAATTTTCCTGAATTCACGCACAACATATAAATAAATCCATCCAATGAAATTCGTTGTTTCGGCGATAATAAACATAAAGTTCGTTGTAACGCGATTTTCATATACGTTCCATCCTATAAACAATTATCTATGGAATATGTAGTGAGTATACATTAGAAAACGAGTAGATGTTTTCATACTAAAATGCATTTTTCATGTACGGAAGGGGCCTGGACAATAAAAAAGGACCATAATGTGAAAATCAATTTTGATCGGTCCTCTTTATGTAGAGCGTTTTTGTCTTAAAACCATACTCAATTTGAATGATTAATACTTTGAGATCTTAAGCTTTCAAAACCACCTTGAATTTTATTATTATGGTCCTCTTTTTATTGACCAGACAGACCAAAAATATTCCACGCTGGTTCTCATGTTTTTAGGCACAGGGAAGCCCGTTTCCCCGTAGTACGTATTTTGTATCAGTCAGTATGCGTTTTTTCAAATCAAAAATACGGGGGTATTCATTCCACAACTCGTACCTATTGCTATTATCTACATAATTGTTTATAGGGAAAAAGATTTGTTGAAATGAAGGTTTGACTTATTCTAGCTTAAGCACGTTTATTTTAACATCAATTTAAAAATCCGATTTGACTTGAATTGAAACAAATCCATAATTTTTTGGAATTTGAGCCGCTTTAAAATTTGACTGTCCAATTTCTTTTGTACTATTAAAGCAAATGATATGGTTTTGATGGTTTAACCAATACCTAGTTTTGGAATTTAAGTGGTAATTTCTCCATTTAACCGATATCGAATCATAATTAAAGCTCCGACCTGTTGGAGCTTTAGGCTAAAACTATTTGGCAGTTCCTGGGATTCCAATTTTTGCATTCTGGTTAAAATTATTAATTTCTAATCTAATAAATTTATTATAGGCAACCAGTGTCCTGGTTAAACGAGTTTTTTCTGGAGGCACAGACTTAATTATTCAAAGGCATTGTATTTAAGGACCTGAAACAATGAGAGTTTGAATGAGCGTGGACATGATGAATTTTATATATGAATTGAAAACAATAAAACTTCCTTAGGGTTTCTATTCAAATTATTTATTTCATTCATTATGAATTTGAGTATTTAAATTACATCAAAAGTTTAGTCAAACAAAAACGAATAATTCAAATGAAATAATGAAATGAATGAAACAAATTAAAGAATAATAAAACAAAATGAACAAATGAATAATACAAACAAAATGAATAATTTGAATAATTTGAATAAAATGAACTAAATGAATAAAATGAGTAATTCGAATAGAATGAATAAAGCGAATAGAATGAATAGAACGAATAAACAAATAGAGAATAATTTGAATCAAGATTAAGATTAAGATTAAAGTTGAGTTGAAATTATGAATAATTCGAATAAGAATTTGTATTATGAATAGAAACTCTAACTGTACAAGTTTTGTATAAATATGTAACAATTAGACCTATAACTGACCAGCTGTATCTAAACATGGTAGGAATTATGTATGAAATGGATAAAATTCAATCATTACCCATTCTAATTTTGGCAAGAAATGGACCATCATTACCATGGTATAAAAATTATAGACTATGTATGTATTTAGAAACAGGATTCCTTCCTGCATTTCTACTTCACAACATATTCACTAAAACCAAGCTACAAGTAGCATAATGGACACTCATTTTGTGCAACAGTCATTTGTATAATAGTCAGGCGGTTACACAGAGCCCGTTGCTTCTGAAACTTCACTAGAATATAGCTGTAGCCTCTCTAAGTCCAGATCATCAGCAAGATCAAAATTATCTCACACTTTTATAATCAAACTTTTGCAAGAACTTTCATCATAGCATATGTTATGTTGATCATTTTTTTGTGATCTGCAACAGTGTCCACTATGCTGCTACAAGTTATTATAATTTTTTTGTGAAGTTGGGTCAAGTGTAAACTGAAAAATTGAACTAAACTGTTTGAAAAACTTAGTTTTTATTTATAATAAATTAAAAATTCAAGATGTTTGTTTTTCTATCTTCTCTTCATGAGCAAATCAACCTTTTATATTTATCAATTAATCTAGTAAGATTAATTCTAAAAAAAAAGAATTTAACAATCATATTATTATTATTAATTAAAAAAAATTTATTGGTAAAATACAATTTTATTATTATTATTAATTCTGAGGAGATAGTTGTGGATAATTATCATATTGCATGGATTGTTGTATGGATAAATTTGTTACTAATGGGTATTTTATTACTGAGCCTTGTGGTTTTGTATTATTACCATCATCATCATCATCATCATCATCATCATCATCATCATCATAATCATCATCATCATCATCATCTTGTAAATTTGGATCTATAGTATTAGAAAGTTGCTGTAAATCTGAGGTTGGAGAAAGTGATTGTTTAGCCAGCATTAATTTTTGTTGTAATGCTTGAATTTTTTGTGGCTGCTGTTGTTGCAACAATTGTAATTGTGGTTGTTGTTGAATCGAATTAGGTGGATTGTGTATTTGTGGTGTGATACCAAAATTACCAAAATTATTATTATTATTGATGATATCATTACCATATATTGAATTTGGAGTTGTTGTAAGTGGTGTAGTGATAATTGGTAAGGTTGATGATGAAGGGTTTGTAGGATCAATACATAGCATTGAAGGTGGACTAATATTGTTTCTGTTGTTTCTGTTGTCATTGCTATTAAGCAAACTATAAACAGAATTATGATTTGAAGGATTTTGACTATTAGATGATGATATTAATGATGGTGTTGTTGTGGAAATACTTCTCATAAAATTATCATTATTATTAATTTGCCCTTGAGAAGAAGAAGGGGGAGGAGGAGACACCATTTGTGTGCTATGAGCTGATGATGAAGCATCATTAAAAGATGATGGTAATTCTTGTGCATTCTTTTTTTGTCTATTTCTACAATATAAAAGGAAACCACCAATTAATGCAGCAATAATCAAAGCAAAACCAACTGAAACCACAATTGCTAGAATTGTTGTAGGACTAAGCATAGAGTTTAATGTTGATGTTGATGATGATGATGATGGTGATGTTGTTGATGTTGATGGTGCTGATGATGTTGATGGTGGTGGAACATTTGGTGATGTTGTTGGTGATGATGATGGTGCTGTTGATGGTGGTGTTGCTGGTGGAGCATTTGGTGAAGCTGTTGGTGATGTTTTACTGTTAGGAGGTAGACCAGGAAATGATTTTACCCATTTGTAATTAACTATATTAAGTATTTGAGTTGAATCACTTGTTTTAACAGGTGGCCCAGCATTATTTGTTATATTACCTAAGGTACATAAATTATTTAAGATACATACATATGCACATACATTTATTATCATTGTTATTTTTATTAATTAATTTATTTATTTACCAAATGTTATCACCATATAATCTCCAATTAAGTCAGCTTGATGGTTTGTGAGTGGGTTGATAGGAACCTCTGGTGTTGTTACTGGAGGTGTGATCCATTTAAAAGGTTTTATAGTTGTGTCTAATACAGCTAATACAGGAGTAGGTGTTAATTCTAATGCAGGTGTAGTTCCCCCATAAACTATTATTTGACCATTAGCAGCTAAGAAATATATACAATGAAAAATTTTTTTAAGTGATGATAAGATACAAAAAAATAATAATTATTATTATTTACCATATATAGCTGTATGTCCAGTACGTGAATCAATATCTAGACCACCAACTGTAGTCTGATAAATACAAAAAAATGATTAATATATTTTCCAATTAAAATAAATTTCTCCTGTTAAATTAATAATTACCATTAAATCCCAAGTGTCAGTTTTAGTATCATATAATGTAAGCTTTTTTTAAATAAATTAATAACTACACATTTTTTATTAATCATTATAGTTATTATTTATTATTACCTTATTCATTGGAACACCAATTAAATACTTAGTAGTAATATTGTAATCTCTTCCACCAATAAAAACAATCACTCCATTAGTAATTAATACAGTAGCATGGTCAATTCTAGGAGGTGGCATATTTGGACCAGTTTTTCCAATTTGACTCCAGGATAGATTATTTCCATCCAGAATAAAAAATTCTTTATAATAAACATCAGTAGCAGATTCCAAATTTGTTCCACCATGAATATATAATTTGCCAGTCAATGGATCACTAATACTTGCAAATTCTTTACGTGTTTTAGGTGCCATTCCTTGAAAAGCAGGTGGGTTTGCTAACCATTGGTTGCCTTTAAAATCATAGGTGTAAACCATATTTTTCAAATTATAATCACCAGTTACAGTATCAAACATAGCACCACCAAATAAAAATATTGTATCATTATTTGTGTTGGAACTAGCTTTAGCCCATGATATTAATACTGGCAATGGTGAAGCCTCAGTTAAATCCTTCCATGGTGGAGTTGTTGCATCAAATGCTTGTGACAAATCAAGAGAAAAAAATTCTCTTGATGGCAGATCATTAGTGTAACCACCCATAACATATAAATTATTATTGACAATAATAGTGGTATGTACAAATCTTGGGTCGGTTGGAACTGAATTTACCACTAAACATAAGCATTTGAGCAATATTAAAAATATTAAAAAGATGTTCATTATTTTTAATTAGATTGATTCAACTATAAAAAGTTGGAAAAAAAAAGACCGCATTTTTTATCGAATGTTATATATTCAAAATAAAAATTTTAATTTGTAAAATAGTAGTAAACAAACAAATTCGTTAATTTAACTAAATTTGTTGGATTTTCATCATAGTGGTGTTTTGTTTATCAACATTCCAAGTGTAGAACTGGAATCTTCCTTTCTTCCTCTCAAAAAGCATTCTGAATTTATTTATTTGGTAATTCAACCTAAAAACCTAATATCTTGATGAAAAAAAAATTATATATATTTTTTTAATTGTTAATAATTTTTTACCATAATAAATTATAAAATAATGTTGGAATTCCATCGAAAATTTTAACAGCAATTATAATATTATGATGAATATTCTGCCTATTATAACCCTCCAAACTTAGCTTTTTTCTTCAAAAAAGATTGCAGCGACCATTTTTTATTAAAAGTTGATGACATAAGAAATAACAAGTCCAATAATTAATTATTTCGCCACTAAACAAAAAGATTAAATGCTTAATTTTTTTAATTTTAATAATGAATATCTTTCAAACAGCAATAGCAAATGTAGTTAACAACTATTACAGAGTTAAACTGACTTTTAAATTGGTGTTGAAATCATTTTTTTCTGAAGGGACTTAAATAAAATATAGATGAATCAGTTCTAAAGACCGCAAAACTTTCAGAATCTTCAAGAAATACAAGTCGAAGAAGTGAATAATGAGAGGAAAGTGACGAGAAATCCCATATGTTTAATAGCAGTAATGATGACGAAGGAGATTTTATTATACTGAACTCTAACCAACACGCCATGTGTTCAATAGGAAATATTTCTCAATGCCTTTCGTGATACAGCTCTTGAAACATTGGAAGTAGATTTATTTTGTTGGACAAAAAT
Organism: Entrophospora sp. SA101; assembly: GCA_958430865.1. Taxonomy (NCBI): domain Eukaryota; kingdom Fungi; phylum Glomeromycota; class Glomeromycetes; order Entrophosporales; family Entrophosporaceae; genus Entrophospora; species Entrophospora sp. SA101. The sequence continues at coordinate 19,629 of CAUDNR010003347.1, forward strand.
ACATGTTTTTCATTTGAATCAGTAATAATAATGACCTTTTTCAGTTTCACATATGACTTTTGAGGAAATCTTTTCATAGAATTATTCCCCAAGACATAAAATATATCATTCTATGAAATTGGTTTTCAATTTTCTTGTTTAGTTTATCCCTGTAAACCTTTAAAAATGGCTCCAAAAGTCGATATAGATATCCAAATTGATAATGTAATAATATACAAACACAACCTTGAAAGGAACTCTTTATTCATTTATTGTAACTGGCAATATCCATCAGAAATTTTTTTAGCTATGATTATGGATAATAGCCAAGGTTAAGGCACAGACTTAATTACTCAAAGATGTTGTATTTTAGAATCTGAAACAATAAGAGTTTGAATGAGTTTAAAAAGTTTGCAGAGACGATGAATTTATATGTGAGTTGAAAAAAAAAATAAAACGTCATTAGGGTTTCTATTTGAATTATTTGTTTCATTTGTTTTGAATTTGAGTCTTCGAATTACATCAAAAGTTAAGTCAAATAAAACAAGTAACTTGAATGGAACAAATGAAACAAATAAAAGAATAATTCAAATAAAATGAACAAAATGAATAAAGCAGATAAAAGGATAATTCAAATAAAACGAACAAAACGAATAATTTCAATTGCAAATTCACATAAATTTCATTTTCACGCACAACATTACTACGAATAGAAATTCTAAAGTGTATGAATATGTAACGATCAGACCTAAACATGGCATTATTATTATGTATGAAATGGATAAATTCCCCATTCTAATTTTGGACCATCTCTACCATGGTATAAAAATTATAGACTATATATATATTTAGAAACAGGATCCTTCCAGCATTTCTACTTTGCAATACATTTGCTAAAACAAGCTACAAGTTATTGGAGTGTCTGATCAAATGTAAACTGAAATACTGGAAAACTAAACCAAACTGTTTGAAGCTTTAATCATAATACAATCAAACTTAGTTTTTATTTTATAATGAATTAGTAAAGTAGTAAAAATTCAAGATATTTTGTTTTTCTATCTCCTCTTCATCAGCAAATCAACCTTTATAATTATATATTTAATCAAATATATATAATTCAATCAATTGATAATAAGAATGTAAGAATAATTCTAAAAAAAAAAAATATATTATTATTATTAATTAAAATCTTTTGTACTGATAAAGAAAATTTAATAGAAAAAAAACAATTTATTATTGTTATTAATTTTGAGGAGGTAGTTGTGGACCATCATATTTCGTGAATTGTTGTATGGATGAATTTGTTACTAATGGGTATTTTATTACTGAACCTTGTGATATTGGATTATTACCATCATTATCATTATTACCATCATTACCATCATCATTGTCATTACCATCATTATCATTATAAATTACTTGATTTGTTGTGGACATATTGGTATGTGTTTGATCTATTGCAATATTATTTTAAACCTGGAGTACTTCTTTCTAATCCTGATTGTAAATTTGGATCCATAGTATTAGAAACTTGCTGTAAATTTGAGGTTGGAGGAAGTGATTGATTAGCCAATATTAATTGTTGTAATAATTGTTGCTGTAGTAATTGTTGTTGTAGTGTTTGAAATTGTTGTGGCTGTTGTTGTTGTTGCAATA